>VZTI01005130.1:700042-735068 GCA_013397865.1 Struthidea cinerea
AAGCAGTTTTTTAAACTGATTCCAAACAAAAAAAAAAAAAAAAAAAAAAAAGAAAAAGGAAAAGAAAAAAAAAAAGAAAAAAAGTACAATCTCAAAAGTTAAGTTAGAAACTAAGTTCACACATTTTCTTTGGGACCAGGAATCTGTACATAGTACAAAATATACATTTATTGAACTTTCTGTAAACACACAGTTTGAATTGTGTAAAACTGTAAATAGTGGGTGAACTATGTGGAGAATAATTTATTATATATTGTTATACATTCTACTTAAGGAAAATAGTTATGCTCTTGTATATTACTCTGTTAAATTTATAAATTCCATAATGAAGCTGTGTAATCTGCAAACATGCTTTTCAAGCTTAAATCTCTCCATTCGTCACACACATTTATACAGGTCATCAATGAAAAAAGTTACACTTTCCACAAAATAGATATAAAGAGGTCATGAATTTTCTAAAAAGACAGGCACAGCATGTCACTACAAACGAGACTCTTATGGTACGGTGTGGAGTCAATTCTGTGAGAAGACAGGTGAAAACTCTCTAATTCAGCATGTTTGTACGTGGTCTTAGTAACAAGACAGATGCTAGAACCCAAAATCTCTGCTTATAAAGATTTATAAAATAGCCGGTCCTGGAAGTCAAACCTCACACTTTTCAGATATCCAGCGCTCTCTGGCTGGGAGAACCTCGGCTTTTGTCTCCTATCAACTCTTAGTCACGAGTAATTGAGTTTTCCGAGCAGTGAAATACCCAGCACCATTTGCCAAGAACATTTGCATAATTCAGCACTTACTCCAAAAACTGGATCCCTGGCACCAAAGAGTTAGACCCAGTTAATAAATACAACTTAACTCTTGGTGCCCAAGGTCATCAGCAAGAACAGGCTGGGAAACCCCAACTCTCAACGCCCACAGGCTGCAGGGTGTTAACCCATGGAATGTGGGGTAACAGCACCCCAGCACTGGGGACTCTGGTGTGCAATGCCCAGTTTCCAATTTAAGAGGCTGGAAATTCCAAATTGCAGCAGACTCCTCATTCTGGAATCATTTAGGAAGAATAAGAAGTTGCCCTATAAACACTGCCAAAGATCCTTTCATAGAATGGTCCATAGAATGGTCTGGGTTGGAAAGCCCTAAAGACCATCCAGTTCCCAACCTTTCAGGAGTCCATCGCTGGACATGGATATAATCCTATGTAAATTCAGGACATTTATTCCTACATTTTCAGGCTCTCATTGTTTTTCCATCCTGAGTATGTCATATTGGACTTAATTTATTTACAGCTAAAAGCACTGCAGCAAAGATCAAACCTCTTAAACTGCTCTTCTGAGGTTTTAAAAGCAAAAAAATTCTTAGACATTTAAAGACTTAAGAAATTATCTCAGATTAATCAAACATTTTGCTTTAACATTACCACCGTCTTCCCTTTGGCTTTGAAAAGCTTTTTCAAAACCTAAACTGACCAAAGATTACATTTGTTTTTCATTCCAAGAGAAGTGGGACAGTTAAGGCTCCAACAACACATGTGCAAAATTTGTATGTTGTGAACAAAAGCTCCATCAATGTCAGCAGGATGTAAAGTTGAGTTTGTGTCTGATTTTCCCAAGCCTATCTGACTCTAATTTTCCCCCGTAGTGTGAACAAAAACATTGTGATACGACCTGAAATCCCAACAGTGAAAATATAATTGACTACCCAGTATTGGCACTGCTCAGACTGGCTGGAATTCGGTAACACAGCTGAAATGAAACTCTGGACCTCAGTCTACAGACATTGACAGAATAAAAGTATTGAATGTTTTAGGACCTGCCAGTCTGTTTTCTCATTTTTCTTAAAGATATTTCTCATAATAAATAACAGTGGCAGCTCCTGCAGCTCCAGAGGCCTCCTCACAATACACATGGAGAGTCCTGTCCACCTGTAAAAACCCCACACTCCCACCAAGCTCTTCAGAGCCAACACTTCAAGGAAACAAAAAGGAATTTCAGCTTTGCCTCAATGTAATTGAGCAAGCTGGGAAGTGTAGATGTCGTGCTCCTAAAGGAAAATGGTACTGCCTGACACAGCACCCACCCTTCAGATAAATGGTTGGTTACACAGTATTGAGGACCATTGGTTTTATTCTTCCCATTTTGGAAAAAAAAAGAAAAGAAGAACGCAGGTGCCTAGTGGTATTTTAAAAAGCATCTGGGCAGGAATCAGTTTAAGTTATGCATAAAAATCTGGCTATGTGTACACCACTCTAGAAATCTGACCTGTCATCCCACTTCTACTCAAGTTTTGACACTTTCAGATTTTCTTAATTCTATAAAAGGCATTTTTAAAGTTAAGCCCACTTTCCCAACTTTTGGGGAGCGAAAGTTAGGGGATTCTGTGGTCGTTGCATTTAAAGCAAGCCTCTCCCAAAACACTTTCCTAAGACATCGTCATCACTCCTGTTCCCTTAGCCTGGAAGCAAAGACTTGAGCAGAATGTGTACAAGAGATGGGCAAAAGAAAGATCTGTTTTACTGCTACTCAAAAGGAACATCAAACAAAAACACAGAGAAAATGAGGAACATGCACAAAGCCTAAGTAACTACAGGTCAGCAACTCTGACACAATCAGGAGATTAAAGCTCAAGACATTTTTTTCACATATTAAGTAAATGTTAGAAATATTTGTCATTTTTCTGGAAAGGAATTGTCAATGGGAGATAATGTAAACTCAATTTTCAACGTGTCTATTTTTTTTCCTACGTGAATGTATTTAGTGGTCCATGATACTAAAGAGAAGCTTCAAGTTTTCCTACAGCTTCCTGACCTCCTGTGAACACGTGCCACAGCCCAGGTGGCTGCTACCTCATTTACAAAGCAACATTGTTAGGCAAAATAAGGCCACAGAGTGCTTCAGATGTGCACACCTGGGTCTGCAGAGAGCTGCAGACTGTGCAAGCACTCCACAGAAAAAGCTCACAGAAGACTGGATTCTCTGATCAGTATTTCAGACAAGTTAGTCAAAATTATTTAGCCACAGAGAGGTACTTTTAAATTCTGCTCCTTTTTTACAGCTTATAGTAGGAATCACATTCATTTTATGTGCTACAGCATCCTGGAAATTCACATCTGGAGCCTCTTTTCACCACTTAAAGAGTTAAAAAACCTCTCCAGCCAGATGGATAGTTTACACCCTGAACTGGTCTATAAAGGCTCAGGTATGATCACCTCAGACACAGGCAGTTGTAGCAACAAGGAGCCACACCCTTTATCTAGGAGACATAATTTTCACATCTGGTGAAGCCTGGCACCGAGTAACAATTCATGTTCTACACAAGAACATCAGGAACAGCCCTGCAGTTCTACGGTTTTGCTGTTTCTGAACCTATGCAAGGTACATCAGGTTTGTATCAAATACTGTATTTGCCAAAGGATGAGGAAAAGGGCACTGCTTTTCTAAAGGTTGGCCCCTTTCAGACACGGCCAAGTTTAAATATCAAGGAGTTGAAATACACCAAGTCATTTGTGCACAGAAGCAGTTCAAGAAGGTGCAGGTAGAGGTGAAGGTGAACATCTTGGCATGATGAAATCCTGATGTACATTGAGCTAAGGTAAACTCTAACAACCGTATCATTAACCTAATTGTGGCAGCCGTGCTGCCTCCCCCACGGGACAGAGCTACGAACCTCTTGAGAATGCAAACACAGAGGAAGGTTGTCAGCATGGAACTCACACACAAGACATTGAGACCAAAGTTTGATGATTCCAGATTAAAGAAAAAGAATGTTTATCAAAGCAAAATATTTGTCTGAAGTACAGAGTTGGGAAAGATCTGCAAAGGCTTCTATGCTTCCTACACAGGCCATCATTGATCTGGGTGTGGTTTCCCAAACTGCAGCACGAGGGGTGGGGCAACCATTCCTTTGCTCTCAGTCCTGTCTCCCCACTCTCCATCTTTCCCTAGCACCAGCACCTCACAGCTGAATTATCAATTTACCCAGCTGAAGAGGACAGGTTTTTTCTTTCTCCTAACTGCACATCCGTGTAAGGACAAGCAGTGGCATAAAAAAAGGCAGTAGGGGAAAACTTGGAGCAAAGGTTTAGTCTTGGCAGAAGTTGATCATGAAACCATATACTTTGTTCATAAACTACTAAAAATGGAATGCAATAGGAAGTCTATCCTATCCCAGTGTATAAAATTAAAGTGGGATTCTTACCAGGGAACCAACTGAAGTGAAAACTGATCCCTAATTTTGTTAAATCACCTTAAGCTTCCAACTCTTGAACTGAGCAAAATGGCTCAGACATTAACCTACATAGCAACAGCACCAGGTTGCAATAAATAATGTAATGGACATTGAAGTCAGTTTGCTACAAGTAAATGTTGAGAAGATTAGCTTTGGCACCTGCAGGAACTCTCAAGGTAAGCGCTACCATGACTCATCTGCTGCTCAGTATTCACCAGGCACCTTGCTGACACAACCTACGGCTGCCGCAGCTCAGAGCAGTTTAACGACAAGCAGATGAAATTCCTCTCTCCAATTCTGACTCCAGCTCAAAGTTTAACTGAATGATGGCCGTGCCTCAAGGTCGTGGTGGTGCTGGCTGCTCCTGGGCCAGCTGAGAGCAAGCCCAGCTGAAAGGCTCTGGCTCTGTTTCTGCCCCAGCGCGAGTACTGGGGACTCTACGGATACAAAGGATTTACAAAGCCTTGCAAATCTAGGATCCTACTTAATGTCACTGCATTTAGTTCATCCAACATAGGTTTAAAGCACATTTTAGAAGCCTCTGTCTTGAACATATTTCAATGCTGAATTAGCGAGAATTATTTGGAACAGTTGTCTATAAAGCAGTTACAGGTATTCTCCCAGAACGATCAGTGAAACATTTAATCTGACTATAACAAAACTCACAGAAACTGTAGTCAGTGAAGCTGTTAAATGTAGAAGGAAAACAAAGTTGCATGGCATACAAAGCAAAGTAGCTTTACAAATGTCATTTCCTTTTAAAAACAAGCAAATCGGGACCATCCTATTTGAACATGTATTTAAAAATACATCTGTTAACATCACACAATTTTCATTTTTGTCACAAAGGAATCTTTTTCCAAGAGGGAAATAAATAGCACACAATACTTCAAAATAAAAATTGCTGCCTTGCCCCTGAGGTGCTAATGTTTTTAGCATTTAAAAAAAAAAGTTTCTGGTGCAAGAAGGAGATGCACAAAGGTGCAAAAGTGCCTTTTTCTTTTCAGAGCAGTGAAAAAAGTACAGCTTGCCTCTTTTCTAGGATGCTTTATATACTTAACTCATTTATTCTGTAATCAAAATCTGTATCTAAAATGGCAGTGTTTATGCATACATCATAATTCAGTGCTCTGAGCTCATCAAAACGCTGAACGTAGGCGGGAGAGAGAAAGGCCTGAAACGGTCTTTCTGCCACTACCCTCAAACCTACTCACATCGCCTGTAGCAACAGCAGAATTATTTTCTTTCTAACCTTCAGGAGACCTCGTCAGAAGAGGCTTCAAAAATCTCCTTTATCACTGAGACAGTTTAAGTGATTATGGTTTGAAGTATGGCTTTTCACACCACAGTTTTGCTTCCGATTTTTAAAGTTTGAAACTCAAAGGTTCCACAGTCCAGTTCAAGGTTTTGCAGTTTCCAAAACTAAACTTCAGTCTCTATGAAAAAAAGGACAGAACTTTATCTGCCTAGTCCTAAATTAAGTTCAGCTTGTCGCACTAATATGCCATGTATTATTAAATATGCTCGTTAATTAGGTGCCTGTGAAGCTATAACTTAACAGCATTATAGTTTTGCACTCTACAACAAAATTAGACATTTTAAGCATTTATTCATAGGTAGGTAAGGAACTGGTTCTTTAAGCAAAAATTGCTATAAATTTATAAATACAAATAGTGCTTATGTTTTCTTCATTCATGCTTGAACAGATTACAAACTGAATACAATGAAGTTACGTTTAAGCACCCCACATAGACAAGAGGGATAAAAGAAAAGTTTGCTGGTATATACTATACTTAGTTCCAAGACACTATAAGTTACTTTTTCACTGTTCAGTGTTCCCTAACTCTGCATTAGTTTTAAGGCTATATATACAAATATGTATATGTCAAAGTTAGGGAAAGACAAATATAGCAAAATGCATTGTACTACATTTTCCTATCAAAAAGTAATTATACACCAAGTTCTGATTCTGTTTAACTGAAGTAAATGTTACAATCTACTTGTTTTACTGATTTTCCTTTTGGGGAATCTGCCTACTAAATGAGTAAACTACATATTAAATACAATATTCTCAACCAAAAAGACAATACAAGGTGCACAAAACAGCAGTTTTGCAAACACGACTGACTTGAAAACTTAATTTTCGTATGCTCAATGGGAGAAAGCTAAGCTTAAATCAAATTAGTTTATTATCTTATAAAATTTTAAATTAGAATTTTAAACAACGAACAGTTAAATATTGTCAACATGCTATACCTCAAATCACAAGTACTGTTTAACCACTAGTCTCTCATTCTAAGTAAGTGGGTCAATTAAAAACACACACCATAAAATGTTAAAGATTGTCAGGCTTTGACAAATGTATTTTTATCAAACAGTAGGCAAATTCAAACCAATGCACATCTTCAGTAGGGAGGGGGAAAAAAACCAAAACAAACAACACCAAAAAGCCTGAAAAACCCACACTTGTAAAAAATAGGGTAACGGATTAATCCCACATCATCCTCTAGCATATGGCTATATCTTGGGCAATAATCAAAATCCTTCCCATTTTAAAAATGGGCTACCAATTAATAAAAATATTCTTCCACAAGTAAAATATCATTTACAATGGCACTGACATTTTAAAAGGCAGGAAAAAAGGAATTACACATGTATGGGTAAATGTCTTGTTTGTTAAATCAAGCTTTATTGATAAAATGGAATTCAGAGTATTTTTCTTGGAACAGCAGCAGACCCAGCCAATCAGGATTGTAAAAATGCTGCAGACTCCTACTTTATGTAGAAAGTTGCCTTCGTGCTCAGTGATTAGTAGTTTCAGGTAAGGGTTAATGAAAAAAGAGGTGCAAAGAACCAAGGCATTCTAATCCCAAGATTGGTACATGTATGAACAGGATATTATTAATAGGGCATGATTTAACTCCCACTGAACTCAAAATCACAAATCCCTTCAACTCAATGTGAGAGCAGGAGTGCATCCAAGAAAATGATATAAGTTTGTTGAAGAATGTGCACTACTCCTAAGTTATTTTTCCATTGCCAAGCAAAATTCACACACTGTAATTTCTGGTAGGTTGCCCATGAGTTCAGCTTTCATATAAACCAAAAAGCTATCCTTAACAGTTTTGTGCACCTCTTGAGCACCTAGCTGGCTAGGCTGCTGCTCCTTGCAATCCAAAACCACAACATGATTTTAAAAGGGATATATATTGTTGCATCACACAAGCCAAAACATTTCTTCTAACCTTTATAGTGATTTAAAGCGGTTTCATAATTAAATATGAGCATTTTGTACAAAGACAATTGCACTTTACAAAAACAAAATCATACAACATAAATTGCTGGAGTCTGATTTACAACATGAATTTATGGTTTGAAATCACGTTTACAGAAGTCTGTTTTACAAAAAAGATCAGTTCCTGGGCTAGATGTCGTACTGCTGTAGTCACTCTCACCAACACATCATATTCCCTTCTTTAATTAAGGTTGAGGATGGATGTTAAGAAGGGTCACTGAGGTTGGGCTGCACTTTCATTTGCAGGATGAAACGTGAACTCCACAGCTAGATGAGCAGTTTTACCACATATCATCAGTTGAGGCAGAATCCTTAAAGAAAAAAGAAGGAACCCTTTAAAGTCTGGAGTGCCCATCCTTGCAGCAGTTTCTGGATAATCCAGACTGAAAAGGGTAAAGACTTAAATCATTTCAGGAGTCTGTTTTCTCTCCCCTTACAGAAACAGCTTTTAAGAAGTATCTAAACCCCACATATTCTTAATTAATGAAACATTAGAACCAAGAAATTTCAAAATATGACCAAGTGTTTTATCAATCCTGAAAAATAATATCCTAGGAATGTTACTCAAAAGCATTTCCAGAGTCTTTGTAGCTATTTCCTTGAGTAGTTAGAAGCAATACAAAATGGATACACTCAGCTCACAGGTGCAAGAAAAGAGCAGGATGTGCTCCTGCCATGTGTTATCGCCATTATCATTTTTTGTGTTCTCAGCCCTCCCTCGCTGCGTGGGAAGATACAGACATCAACTGACACCCTGTTATAACTCAGAGCTATTTTAACACTTTTAATTTAAGGTTACAGAAGTGTAGTTTAGGCAACTGAAGGAAATCCTAATTTTGGACAGTAATAAAACCACAAAGGGAAAAAAATAAATGTATATTAAAAAAAAAAAAAAATTGACAGAAGAGACATGCCGTGCTCCAAATCCTAATTGTATGGCCACACTGCTAGGCATTAAAACCTATCCAATATCTGAGTGTCCCTAAAATTCATTCCATTTAGGCCCACAGGCAACAGCAGATTTTGTATAACTACCACAAGCCTGAAAAATGTTTAAACAGTTCCTGGTTTAACCTGTATTTAATTTTACCAAGTGTTTTTGAATCCATTTGCCTTCATGCCAGGCCTGTTTCCTTTCCCCTTGCTTAGCCTGCTCTATATTCAGCTTTCTCCACCGGCCTCATCAGGTGGGCTCACAGGTTAACCACGAGCAAGTGAGGCCATGGCTCTGCAGCTGAAGCAAGAGCTAAACCAGCAGCACAGGAAACAGACCTTTAGTGGTTTCAGCACTACCTGCTCCCTTTCTCTAAGCAATTAAGGGCCGGGATGGGCTTTTACAACAGCACATCCTGGTGCTTCCACAGCTACACCTCCCCACCATTACTGAGACTGCAGGAGGTAGAAATATTACTCCTCTTCAAAAGCACTGCCTTAGTGACCCTCTTGAGAGGAAAGAGGCTAATTAAGTCTCTAGCAATGCCACATATGATAATTTCTTAGCACTTAAGTTCTGCACCCTTCATTCAAACTTGCACACAGAATCCGTAACAAACTGGAGAGGAACAGTTGGCACGGAGGTGTAGTAAAAAAACACAAACTGAAATTGCCCTTTGCAAAAGTACCACCTCCAGCTTTTCCTTCAAGACCAGAAGTAGCCAAGGAGAGCAATTATATGAAAGAGCAAAATGGTTGTTTCAAGAATGAAGAGTAAAAGCAGCACGAGTAAAAATGCAGGAGCTGCTTGCCAACTATTCCATATGCAAATTTCTGTATCCCAGGTGCCAACATGATCACAAAGTTTATGTACTGTACATTTGTAGAACAGCAACATACTACAGAATGTATTTTGGAGGTAAAGCATCCTTCTTCCAGCCCCTATTTAGGAATTTTAATGCTAAAAATAGCATGAGGGCTACCAAATAAACTAGTGCACAGTCATAAAGCCAACGCACAATCTTTATGTCTGGCTGCATTTCACTCATGTCACGTGCAGGCATGTAAGTAATTTCTGCTGATAGTTAAAGGATCAGTTTAATTGCTCCATGACATGCTGCACTTCCAGTGACAGAATGTTGTTTCTGGTGATCAAACTGCCACTGGAATCATGTTCATGTTCACTGTTTGGTTGTTCTTCCCCCCATACTGACAGTGGATTTATGTCTCTCTCATCACTGACACATCAGAACCCAAACTGCTTGCTTGCTGTAAGGTGCTTTATGTTCAAGAATAGAAGTGTTTACACAGTCCATTTGGTAAACTAATATATTCTTAACCCATCTGTTTAACCTTTAGACATCACATTTTTCTTGATATTTAGGGAAAAATGTCTCCTATAAAGAAGGGGAAAACAACCCCATGACTCTTTCCACAATTTGGCAGCACTTGGAAATCCAAGCAGCATTGAAATAATGAAATTCCAGAGGACAAATGAATCAACCCTACTGGAGTTTCGAGATTATGATCAGCAGAAGGCAGCAGAAAACAATTACAAAACACAATCCAAAGAGCACAACGATGTTACTCCTTTCTTGGGGGAAGGGGTCTTTAACGAGAACTAGCAATATCTTTCTTTAAAAACCAGATAAAGTAATTGGGGTGGGAGGAAAGATAATGTAAGAGAAAGGATACTTACAGCATCATCATTCCTGTAGGGGTTCAGTCTGTTATACACAGCTTCAATCACACTCCGTCTAGAGCAAAAAAGAAAAAAACCCACAAGATTTTAAGGCTGTGTTCTTCTTTTTTTTCCAAGTCAAATTCCTAATTTTAATTTAAAATGCAAACTTTAGAAGATTCCAAATTCACAGAACCATGTTTACCCCAACTTAGCACTAAGTGTTCTTCAACATTCCATATCCTTTAAAACCTTTAGGCTCAAGACAAACAATGCTGAATATCCCTCAGAGTTCAGCAGAGGAAGGGCACAACCTGACAGTCAGGTCTTCACTTTGAAAAAGGGCAGCAGAAAGCTCAGTGGACACTGAATGTCCTAGTCATTTGTGTGCCCAAAAACCACTGCAGCAATGCCTTATGTATTATGGCACTTCCATAGGGGAACAATGCTGTGTTATTTTCTGGACACACAAAAATTACATTCTGAAGTACATTTTTGCTTGTGTTACATCCTAAAATGGACTTTCCATGTGCAAACATGAAAAAATTAGTTCTAGAACAGTACTCTTCTACAATGACATGCCCAATACTCTTCTGCAATTTTTCTCAAAAAAAAAAAAAAAAANTTCTGATCCACAGCTATTTTAAAAAAAAAAAAAAAAAAAAGATTAAAATCCAAATTGCAGTTTTGTGTATTGTATCTTCAGACTGAGATAAATTTTGTCTGGTAAAAAAATACCAAAATATTAATTCAAGCATCTTGACAGTTAGCTCCTTGTAACAAACCCCATGCTTAGCATATTTAAGCTAGCTTGAAATTAACTTTCATCTCTGGGATTCTTGATTTTTCTAATACTGGTAGAAAATTGATAAGAAATAGATTGATAAAGTATTAATACAAAATTTGCAAACAACATGCAAATGAGCAACATGATTTTTATTTAATTATTCTAACATAGAGTGAAAAACTGAGAGTCAAAAAAACTTGAAAACTGATAACAAAAAAGCCCAAAACCACAGCCCAATGTGAGGCTGAAGGAAGAAGCTGCCGTTGCCTTTCCCAGTATATAAGGAAAAAACTTTGGAGGGAGAACAGGAAGGAAAGAGGGGAGTAAAAAAACAGGAATTACAGACTGGACTTTGAATGCAACTTTCTTTCAGATCCCCTTCTGCAGAACCAAGTATGACGAAGTAGCAGACTGTGATAGAAAACAAACTTCAAAGAACAACCTTTAAACTGCTGATGAATGCATGCAGAGCAATCACAAAGGAGTGCAAGAGAAGAAAACAAGCAGATGACAAGCTTTGTAATCATCCTGCAACACTGAAAAGTCAGGAACCACCATGTATAAACATCATAGTGACTCTAGTGAATGATTATAGGGCATGAAAGAAGAGGATGGATTTAATGCAATAAAATCAAGCAATTACACATAAAGTACACTGCATACATGGATTGGAAAGTTTCCCATATTTTTCAAGAAATAGGTTTCTTTGATTCTAAATACAGGCAAGTTTCTTGGAAAGCACTACTGTCCTTCCAAATTGGCAATAGTGCTTTAAGTTACATTAACATCCAATTAAATCAGTATTACTCTAAGTCCCTACTCAAACTAGCATCACTAAGACACAAAATCTCACTGAAGTCAGTCACTTCAGCATTTCTTCACAACCATGATGCTACTGCTAGCCAAAGGAGATTAAGAAAAATCAGTTTGTGTGCTGCATTTCATGAGTAACTGACTCACTCACACTTCAACACTACAGCAACCCATCCTAAATGGATGCTATTGTACATTAAATTGCCATCTCTTCTTTTCCTAGTCAAACAGTTCCTGTAGGAACAATATTGTTTTGTAGGAGCCATCTTTACAGTTATCCCTTTATAATTTATTCAATTACATGTCTAAAGTCCTGATGTTTTGGTGTAACAATACAAAAATCATACTCCGAAAGGTTAAAAATACTCTGTATCATATGTACCCAATCCATTTTAACACGGCACAGGCTCATGAAGAATCTTTTAAACCAAAAAGCACTCAGTCTGGGGTGCAAACAAGCTAAGCACATTGCTTCCTTAAAGACTGAACATTTGAGAAACCACAGACCACCACCACTGAACTCTTCAAGAACAAAGCCAGCTATATAAAGCTACATATTTAACTTCCCACTTTTCTTTTTTGATGGACTTCTATCTCGCTTTCAGATTTGTCACAAGCAGAGAGAAACAAAAGCAAATTTTTAAGCAATTACAATGTGGCTACAGACAAGAAAAGAAAGCTGCCAAGCAAAACATTTTCTGCATATCACTTCTTGTGGAAGCGTACAACATATCCAAGTAATAAAGTCAGGGCATTATTTTCACATTCAAATGTGAACATCCTCCCCGAAACCCCCAGTTAATTACAAAAAGCAGACACTCAGGCCACCCTTAAAAACCCCTCATTCCTTCCCAAAACTACGGTTTGACATTTAATTTTTGCAGTGATTCATTGTCAACTCCATTCTTAGGCTTGTCCTTTTCATCCAGAACAACTGAGTAATAAAAACTGGAGAACAGATCATCACCTTTTGTCTCGTGCCCTTCCTCCCTCCCTGCCCCCCCCACTTTTAAGAGTGGCCTTGCAGTTAAGATGCAGTTTAAATCAAACCCCACATGTACACTGATGTGAACTCACTTGCTTGCCAACTCCCCCCCCGGCGGGAGGTTTGGGATGCTCTCAGTTGCTAACGTACGCATCACGTGGACTAAGTCTGGCACTCCTTCACCCTGCTTCTTTATGATCTCTGGGAATCAGAAGTACTTTTTTTGTAAGTGCAGTCCAAATTTAAATCAAAAAGATTGAAACACTCAGTTTTATAAAAAAGGCAGCTTAACATAAAAAAAAAAAAAAATTAAAAGCAACAGATCCTACTCAACATGGTAATTGTTAACTTTGGTTCCATAAGGAAAAACCTGTAACAGATTTGACACAGATTTACTGCTGTTAACATGCTGACTTGGTTTCAGAAATACACAGCTACCTAATAACAGTGGGAAAAGAAATCTTTAAAAGCTTTCCTGCTATACATTAGATAGAAGATGTAATATCTCCCCACAATATGCCCAAGGCACGGGGCAGACATTAAAATCAGTTTCATTGCTGCAACACAAGATTAAACATTATTGCCATCACAGAAAACAATATTTTCAAAAAATGAAAGGTTAGACATGTCAAAAGTTAATTCCCATGGCTGTATGTGTATTAACCAATATTTGTACCTCACTGCATTACAGCAACATGCAAATTTTAAGAACTATGACACATAAATTAAAAGCCAGGGACATCATCTAATTGACAGTTTCATCCTCAACTCAGGAGATATTTAAATACAGGGCAGAAACTTAAAGCTGATCCACTCCAGCTGCTGGGTGAAGAGAATCTGTGTTGTAGCCACAGCCACGTTTGTCAAGACATTAATTCTTTATTCTTAAGCCTGGTTGGTTTGGGTTTTTTGTTTTTCGGGGTTTTTTTGTGTTTGCTTTTTTCACTTTTCTCCTCAAGTCAAAAGCACACAATTTTATTTGAATTCAAGACATTTCAGACCATACCACCCCTGAAGAGTCACTCTTTAAATAGGGATTTTATGAAGCCTAAAGAACAAGAACATTTTAAAAAATGAATCTCATGAATTTCTCTGTAAACATGAGCTCTCAGAAATTACAAAACACATGAATTATTAAGACCTGGTGCTGTTCAAGTGAATACTGCAACATGCGTACAATAATGTGTACATATGTGCACATCTATACATGCATGTATATACATGCACACTATTCTTCATGTAATAAAGCATTGACACCGTTTGAAAGTAGTTGGAATTCATCAGTACCGCTTTTGAAAAATACTCAAGCATTCAAATTTTGCCCTAAATTCCAGAAGAATATACCAAGTGTCCATTTTATAATTTATGAGATAAGGCACATTGAAAGCTTTTAAAACCAACATGTATCCAGTCCTTTTTAGTTAAAAAAAACCCAAAAAACCCTAAAAAACAACAATTGTGAATTATTTTTGTGTATGTAATGGTTTTTCAGGGCTGTGTGTGTTTACAAAAACCATCAGCTCTGTTTTGTAGTCAGGCTGTGTAAATTATTTGCAAGGTATAGTGGAAACACTGCCTAGTCCTCAACCAGCATCAAACTCTGCACAAAGCTTTAAGCTGTTTAGTTCAAAACCTAAATTTTAAATACATGACACCGCATACCAGAGACACCTCAAAAACTTGCCATTTCCTCAAAATCTACAGTTCATTTTACCATCTAACATTTAGCAAAGAAATAATCTATGAATCTTAAATCTGAATAAGAAGCCAAGATCTCAGATTTGGTTTGCCAAGTTCCTTTATTGTGCAATTTTGAACATCTAGAATATGCTACATTGTGCTAGTGCTAAAGTTCTGCTGTACAAAAATAAGGAATTTATAGTTGACCTATACTACACAGTTTCACAACCTGTAACTGCAGTACATTTAACATACAGTCTCCACTAAATGAATACATTTATATTTTGATAAAACTATAGATACAGACTGAATGAACACTGAAGACACAACAAATGGAGTCGGTCTGCTAGCTGTGTTTAATTTATTGGAATTATCTTGTTTCAATACACCTTCAACCCTCCCCCCAATCTTCAATTTACTTTTAAACCTTCTAAACATTTTCATGGCATTAAGTACTGGAAAAATGTACTTACAACCCTAAAATAAAGGATTCAAAAATGGAAATTCCATACAAAGTTTAAGAAAAAGCCAGAACTTTGTTTTTGTGAAAATTAGGGAAGGAACATATAACAGCTAACTCAAAATTATTTATCTCTACATCAGTATAAATATTGCAGGGATTATCTATTACGGAATGGTTTTATGTAAAAAAAAAAATGAGAACAGAAAAAAAAAAGCTTAGACAAGTTTCTTTTTAGAGTCAACACATCAATAACACATATTAGTGCAAATAATAGCAACACATTTTGGAATGACTGATTACTTCTACCATGAAGTTCACATGATACTTTAGGAGTAACATTGATTTATTGCAAGTAATGGCACAAGGATGGTTCTCCACACTTGCCGCTTCTTCCATTATTTGTTGCAGCTACGAATCTGGACCACAAACACATCAGGAGAGACTTAAGTGACATGGCAAGTAGAAAAGTTTCTACATTTTTTAAAATACGAATCATCTCTCCTTATTCAAGATGACCATCATTATTAAATCCTATTCAGTCTTAAAATTTGCACTACTTTTTAACAGTATAAAGGTATATTCTGGGCCGAGGGGATAAAAATACAACCAGAAAAAAAATGCACATTAGAAAGTATCGACTCTCGTTACTTGTTGGACTTCACCAAGTACTGAAGTGCATAAAAATACATAATATGCATTTTGACCAAGTTTCCATATTAATGAGTTTTAAATTTAAATTGATATTACAGATTAGTAAAATCATTCTAAAAGTACTCTTTATATTTTTTTAGTTCCTTCAGCCAAAAATCAGGCTTTTAAAGTCAAGCACTGCCACTCTTATAGTATCTTAAGAGCAAGATTATTCACTGTAGTGTATAAAGTTTCAGATGCTGCAGCAGTCCTACCCTACTAGTCAATAAGGCATTACCTATTTACCTCAGAAACAATGCAATGGCACAGGAATTAAGTTAAATGTGACAAAGTTATCAACCTCTGTTCTTGAAATTCTGCTTTAGTTCAGACCTTTCAACTTCCCTCAAGCATAAGTCCTAAAAGGCCAAATGCTGCAAACAGCTGATACAATCACTGCTGGGTTGAGTAGTGTTTACTACATGTTCATTAATTTAAATAATAATTTTGTGCAACAATAGGCAAAAGATTGAGGATAACTCTAAAAATTAAGCTAAGACCCTTGAGGAGAAATACAATATATTTCCTCAAGTAGATCAGACATCATCCCATTAAATTAGTATTAAAGTGCTTTATAACTACATACAGAATCCTTCTGCCTCTATGCAATTATCACACTTTGCTCATTCCTGCAATTTCCTATTTGTATAAATGCAAAGTACCAGCAGCCAAATTCCTTGTATGTACCATAATCACATGCAGGTCCAGTGTTTAGGCTCTTCCTTTGTAAAATGAAGCAGCTGTACAGAAATGCCAGCTTTCCTCCCCATAATATTCCTGGGGTACAATGAGGCCAGCTGAACACATAGCCTTGGCTTCATCGTATTTTCATATTCTAGGTCACGGGTTTGTCTGAACTCAGACAAAATATCTAAGATAAGAAGGCAGTACTTGCCCAGATAAGGAGAGTTACCACGCTGTGAATCAATGTGTGAATGTACAGCACGCTTGTTCTTCACCAAATCTGTGGGTGGGCACACACAGCAAGCTCCTCACACGCCTGGTGCAAACCCGCTCCCTGCTCTGCACGGAGGGAGCCATCTGACACTTCCCTCCTGCAGTGTGACTGCACTGGGATATTCCTGCCACGCTGTCAGGGAGATTCACACCAGCACTGACTGTGCACCAACCTCTCCTCTCAGGCAAGTGTTGAGATTAAAACAGAAATGTCTGCCTGGGCATTCGTTCAGGGGCAGAACAGATGCAGTTTGTCAAGACCTGGCAAACAAGGCCTTGGAAAAACGTGGTACTTTCTGAAGGAGCACCTATATAGGTTATACGTGCTTTAAAAATTGCACATGAGTTTGTCTGAGCCCTCAATTCCCACGTAGGCAAGCTCTCTGTGAAATTTCTGGAGCTGCACTGTGTTACCTTCATGCAAGTTAAGGAGGAAAAAAGTGCATAATGTACTCCTCTAACTTACTAATCACTGCTACCTTATTTGTGGAGAACTCTGCCTATCGTGCCCTGTGTGCTACTAAGGCTTCTTGGGAGTATACACACACGTAACTAGACTTGTAACATATAGAGGAGTCCACGTCAAAAATAGACTTAACCTATGCAAATAATGCATACAGCATGTCTTAGATTTCAGAAACAAACTCCAAGCTGTAGTCGGTTTTAAATATCAAAAGGCACTATAAATTCAGTTTTAATCAGAAATTGTTTGAATCAAATTGATTTGAAATATCATTTTTATGTGATCCAGAAAGCCCCAGACTTGCAGTTTCAATTTAAAGTTTAAGAACTCCTGAAATACACATTTAAAGAAAAATTTTTAAGTTACTATCAGAGTAAGAGATGAGTTCCCACCTTCTGTTTGTCATGAATGCTTAAAGATTAGCTTTGACAAATTTCTGACATACTTTCAAATAAGTAAATATGTAAGCAGGTACTTAAAGATTACAGAATCAAGTTGTAACCCTACTACTACTGGATAATAAAATATTACAGCTAACTGATTTGTACTTAACTATAAGGAAAAATGGCACTCAAATTACCATCTTCACAGACACTTTGCAAGATATTCTGATTATTTCATTTAACTCCATGTAACAGGAACCAGGATTCATTGGTCTGAAGTTAATGCTGTCAACAGACTCAGGAAGAACACTGAGCACAAATGAATTCTCTGCCATCCTGAATAATTTTCAGGGCTACAGGCTGCTGTACTTCCATAGCAGAACTTTTTCAGGATATATACGAGTGCCTTTTTCAGAGGTACACAGGATAGCCAATGGCACTTGAAGATCTATTAAAAGGCCTGTATATGTTAAGGGTTTAGTTGTTGGAAGGGGAAAGGGGCCAGGGGTCTGTTTAGAAACAAAGTTACTTATTTTTTTTTAAATGATCCACCTTCTACTCTGCTTTCCAGGTACTTGTCCAACTCTGCCTCTCTTTTCACCGCCTCTGGTGATACCTTTGGTGCATTCGGAAAACAGATCAATATCACACTCATGTTGTCTCGACTTCCCTGGTGGAAAAGAAAAAATGATTTGAGAAATGTACATACACCAGGCTAAACACACATCAAAGCATTTTAAATACAGAAATTCACAAATCATATGGTATCAGAATCCAACTTTCACTATTATGGATTAATATTATCATTAGAATAATTTCCCTGTACCCCTTACAGAATTCCAGGACCATTCATTCAGTACAATTCTTAAGTCACTGTTTTTTCCTCTTTTATGGTCTGAAGACTACATGGAGCCAGTTACAGACAGTCCATTGTCTTCTAAAAACTGACATTAGTAAAGAGTGATGTATAATTACAAAGTTCCATCTTGTTTTAAGCACCATCCAATCATTTTGGTAAAACAGCTGAATGGGTGAACAAAACTATCACTGCTAAAAACACTAAGCAGGAAGGTGCTGAATTCAGACAGTACTTCCCCTTAAAATCACAGCTATTAGGTTTTTTTCTTCCCCTTTTCATTTACAACAAGGAAAGTTACAAGTGAGAGAATCTGTTAGAAGACCAGCTGTAAAGTACCCAGGTCTTTGCAAAAAATGATAACATTTAAAACTCCAACTAAAGAGAACCCCAATACTTGACTATGTTAAAATACAAACACATTCTGCTTATGCAGAGTAACTGTTTGGTCTACTTTCAATACCCCTGTGCTTTGGCCTACAAACATGCATCCATAGGCTTAACTTTTAACACTAATTAAATCCACTGATGTCAGCGAGATCAAGAACAAACCGGTGTGCAAAACAAGAGTATATGGGTGTATGGGGAGGTGCTGATGACAGCTGGCTCCTGCAAAGCTTAAAACATCCAAAAGCCACTGTTCCTTTCCTGGTATTTGTTTTTAGGATTATCAAACAAAAATAGTAAACAAAAATATAACCATTATCAACCTGCCAAGGTGTTGGAAAGCAATTACAATTTTCCAGATGGGAAACAATGATCCTGTTAGCCATGTGGGAAGAGCAAGGATGTTGTCTTGTTTCTTTAGAAAAAAGTTGACTTTTTTACACTATGACTTCCAGTTTGCCTTTGCAAAATAAGTATCAAGCTATGAAACTCAGTAACTGCACCACACTGCAACTTATTAATACAAAGTATAAGTTAATGCAGACAAAGTTACATAGTTTTGTTAAACCAGATAGTCTCATCATCTTCTACTTGAACTGGTTTCAGAGCTGTATCACACAACAGTGAATAAGAAATACAGTAATTAAACCAAAATAAAAACTAACTCAGGAAGCCAGGTCTTAAAAATGTGAAGTCAAGGTTCATTGATTCTGCATTTATGTTGGTATAAATATGACAGTAATGTCACCATGTGCCCAAGAAAGCAGGGGAAGATTAGGAAGGGGGAAAATACTCTCTAGCCTGATTAAGTCTTAGGAGTTAAGGTTTTGTAAAGTACGTTATGAAACAGAAAAGGGAAGTTATTGTCTTTGGCTTGCCCATAAACTCCCATCAGCTTCTAGTTTTCCATTCATCACAATGTATCTGTACATGATGATAAACTCTTAATTAACCAAAACCACCCAGATAAACATTGTTTCTGTTGTGTGTTCGTTCCCCCTCTACAACCATTTTTGTGGGAAACATGGTCATCACTGTCAAAGTCATGTTACCATAAACCATTGGATACTTAGAGACTGGAATCAAACTTATTATTAATGTGTTCATAAACTTCAAATAGTGAAAACACAGTAAACTCCTTCTCTCAAGTCTGGCTACCTTGTACAAGCAGGTGTCAACTATCTCATTGCAAACTTTCTCAAGGTCATCAGTGACTTCAAGTCTGGATCTTACAAAGTCACACAGCTCTTCATTTCCCATAACATCCCAGATACCGTCGCAAGCCAGGATGATGAACTGATCATCTTCTTCTGATCTCTCAATTTCATAAACTTCAGGCTCAGGTGAGACCAGCTGTTCTGTAGGACCTTTCCCATGGACACATTTGTAATCAAAGTCCCCAAGTGCCCTTGAAACAGCAAGGGAGCCATTCACACGCTGAATCATTACGGAGCCACCTGCATTCTGTATACGCTCCTTCTCCAGCGGGTTACTTGGTTTGTGATCCTGTGTGAAGAAGTGAACCTTCCTGTTTCGACAGAGCAAACCTCTTGAGTCTCCACAGTTGATGAAGTACGTGTGTTGGGGAGAAATCATGACACCCACAGCTGTTGACCCACTTCTGTCTGCGCCATGCTTCTTCTCGGAGATGACTCTCATGTGTTCATCAATTTGCAGAAAACCTGTTCTGATGCCGCTCTTTACACTTTCCACAGATGGTGGCCCATCTGGCCCTTTAAAATCCTGGTTGCTCGTGATGTGATCTAATAAATGCTCACAGCAGTACTTGGCAACCTGTGATCCAGCGTGCCCATCATAGACAGCAAAAAACGACCATCCATCAAGTCCATTTGGCAAACCAATCACAGCCGTGTGTGCATCCTCCATTTCCACGCGCCAGCCTTGCATACTGCTCAGACCGTAACGCAGCCCATTCCCCTGCCCCTGGGCATTATGCTTCTCCATCTTTGGCTTGTCTAAAAATGCTCCCATGATGACCTTCCTTCAGTTCTACAAAGGGGAAAAAAAAAAGGATTATTAAGATATTTCTCAAACGTCTCATTTAAAAATCCTATTGGAAGCTATTAAATAATGGCACAAGTAATGTTAAGATGACCAAAATACACAGCTATAAAACTGATTTTTCTGTGTCTCCAGACAAATTTGCAATGTTTTCATCTAATTCAAACAAGGACACTATTACTAGCTGAACTGCACTTTTCATATTTTTGTATTTTCAGCTGTTTTACTTGAAAAATTTATATTCACTGTCATTCATGGTTCTGACAAAAGCCTCTACTGGAACAATGTATGAAATCACTTTCAAAGAGGACTTGTTAACTGGCACACATCTGAATGGCTGTTCCCTGCAACTACTGAGCCATGAAAGAGTTCAATGTTTCCAGGACAGTGGCATTCCCTAGATCCCTACCTGCTGGCCACAATTTCTTGCTAACCCTGCTTTTCTCGTAGTGGTGGGGAAATGAAAGCAAACTGATTAGGTTTTCTTTCAGGAAGGGAGTTTCAGGGTTTTTTGTGTTTGGTTGTTATTTGGATTTTTTTAAACAGATAAATTATCTGAATGACCAAGAGGATGCCAGAGTTTGCACAAAGGAAAAAGCAATGCTGGATAAACTAGGAGCAGGACTGGGAAGGAACAGAGCAGCTGTCCCTTTAGGCAGCAGCAAGCCATTAGTTTGGCTCAGCCATCTTGTAAAAGCTCATCCTTAGATTTTCGGTTAAATTACGCAGCAGCTTCTCAGATGTCTGTGCTGCAGATTTACTTAAAACCCTCATGTATTCATGCTTCATTGAAAGACAACTGCCCCTGACAAGTCTGAGGAAATCTATTTGGAAATAAAATCACAGTACTGTAAATTCCTGTGTGAATCAAGACTAAAGCCAGACCCATACACTGCACACCCTCTCCTCCTTCACCTCCTCCTTGGGATGTGATGCAGCAAATATTCACGCTTAAGAGAATAAGAGTTATATTTGCAGGCAGTGTAAACTGACTGGTTTATCTTCATGGTTTTCACACCCTAACCATCCAACCCACCCTTCTAATCCACATCGGTTTATTTGTGCATTCATTATTAAAAAATCATACAAAATAGGTCACACACATTTTACATACTTGCAAATTATGCCTTGGGAAGCATCAAAGAGTCTGCAAATCACTGCTATACAATACAAGCTAATGGAACAAAACTATGAGCTTTTCTATTTGAAGACTGTGGACAAAAATTAGCTGTGAAAAGAACCTCAGAAACAGATTTTACCTGAGGCCCCAACTAACAGCTGCACTAGCAGAAAAATCAGTACACCAGGGGTTCTAGAAATGTTTAACGTGACCATGGAATGTATTTGACCAGTTTTCTAAGTGACATCACGTTTTTATAACATGCTTTTATTGCAATACAGCATCAGCCATTAGTGACACCACATATCCCACAAAGCTCTTCACACTGTCTCTTCCAGCCACTATCAACCTTTCTAAAACATGTGTTAGAATAAACAGTCAAGAAATGTTTATATTTGATCTCATCACAACAATGATTCAAATGTGAGGCATGGGGACTGGTTATACACTCTGGCTCGCATGCTTTGTTAACAAAAACAAAACACATACTTCAGCTGTACGGGGATGGCAGCAGCAATTCACCTCTGCTTCCTCTCACCCCAAACCCAGCTCTGGAGTTCTGTCTCTTCTCAAGTGAACACAAAATATTGATGCCCAAGCAAGCTGTAACTAACCAACGAAACAGAGTGTGCACAGTGTGTGTCTTGTGTACCAAGCACATGCAGGAGGTTCACATTACTGCAGTTGCTAGGAAAAAAATACGACTTAAGACTCTTTTATCTTCACATGCAACTCCGGTGAAGTCAGAGTGATCAAAATAATTACAGAATGCTGCTATAGATCACATGGGGAATTATTTTGCTGAATAATACTTTTTATTCATTCTATGATAGCAGCAGAGTTTAACACTGAATGTTCTCTTTGTTGAGGAGATCATTAAACAGAATGCAGATATTCAACTTTTTCACCTTAATTTAGAGCTCAGAAAGCAGAAACTGCCCCTGCCAAATATATTTTTGTGAGGTATTTGACATTATTGCTGTGTTTAAAACAAAACAGAAAAACATTAAGAACAGTATACTGTTACATTGACCACAAACACTGTTGAAACATGGACTAAAAAGGGCTATTTTTCTTCTAATCTCTCACGTTACTATGTACACAACATTCAGACTTGTGCTTTGTAAACTGTCCTGCTCAGTAGTTTATCATGTAAATTAGAAATACAGACAGTCAGTGTGAAGTTCTAACAACAACTACAGAACTGCTAGCACACCTCCAAAGTTAATAAATCACTCTCCATTCAAATACCAAACTGACTTATCCCTCTCCAGAAGGCAACCTGAAAGCTGGTGGTCTTTAAAGCTAAGCTTTTATGTGAGTTGTTGACCCAGGATTCTTCAGGGGAAAGAGGTGCCCACCGTGGATGTGAATACAGCTGGGCAGAAGGAAAACCACAATGTGGTCATGGAACAACTCCCTCAGAAATTGCCCACAGCATGAAGTGATCACCCTCCGAAAACTGCATTAACAGACTGCAGTTGTCTTCCCTGCCACACTCCAGCTAACCAGACTCCCACCAAAACAGCAGTCTAAACCTGCAGGAGAATAGGCCAGGTTTTCAAAACTCTCACTTTATCTGCAAAAAAAAGCATCGTTTACTTGTGGATAGGAGGAATGTGCCAGACATTTAGTTTTTTTCCAGAATTGCAACTCTCATTCAGAAAAATTTCAGTTCAAACTGACCAATCTGTGAATTCTGATGAATTGGAGACTACCTGCTACTTCTCCCCCCATACGCTTTGTCTTAGGTTACAATGTAAGATGTAACCAAAAGTATGTATTCTATCACCATCTGTTAAAACCAGGTGGGGCAGTGTTCTTTATCTCTTCCCTGACACATCCCTGGTAACTCCCTCTGGGAGATATCTTCTGTTAATGAGCCAGCTGTTAAAACCAGGTGGGGCCGTGCTCTTTGTCTCTTCCATGACACATCCCTGATAACTCCCTCCGGAGGGATATCTGCTGTTAATGGGCCACCTAACCTCACTGCATGACCCATAAAATCACACCATCCCATTGTGAGATGCTCCGCCCAGGGGCAGGAACCGAGCATTCCCACCTGGGTATACTCTGAGGTTTGGAACACCACAGTCAGCCCTTACCTACTGGATTCCCAGAGGACAAGAGCTCCATAACCAGCACTGGACCTTCAGAGGAAGACCAGACCCTTCTACAGGATCACCATTTCAACAGAACCACATCTATCACTTCAAAGAGGACTGCAGCCACCCCTGAATGGGACTGTGACCACCACCCTGCCCAGCAGGGTGTCAGGTCGTGTCCTGACTCTGTCAGGTTAAGCCAGTGTCTCCGTGTTATTGCCTTGTTCTATACACTAGTAAAGAACTGTTATTTCTATTTCTCATATCTTTGCCTGAAAGCTCCTTAATTTCAAAATTACAATAATTTGGAGGGAAGGGAGTTACATTTTCCATTCCAAGGGAGGCTCCTGCCTTCCTTGGCAGACACTCGTCTTTCAAACCAAGACACCCTTATGTGTAGTTAAAACCTGAAGAATTTAAAGAGTCTTAGCTATGAAAAATAATCTTGGTTTTACAAGAAGGGATGGACACACACAGAGAAATGCTGACATAAGAAAGCCAAGCCTCCTTCCTACTAAAAATATCTTTTAGATCTGTTTTTGAGTCCATATCTACAGAAACATCTTCCACACACCAGTGTCTACCGAAATTATGAGCACATTTGTCATTCTTTGATGAGGTGCTTTGTGCACTACAGTGATTGAGTTGGAATGACACCTTTGGTTAAGCATATAACTCTGTATGCAAATCTGATTAACCTATAGCAGTGCAAGTGCCCAAGTTACAGCATGACTTTGTTATGTAAAAACACAGACCCAGAACAGACTGCATGCAATGTGTGCAATACATAAAACAGATCCTGAACATGGCTTAACTCAGCCTCTCTTTATGTCTTTAGTCATCTTTCTTAAGAGGAGCCTTCATTTTATGACCTTTATTCTCCACATAATTTTACTATCTTTACCCAGTCACACATTTCTACAATCATGTCAGAACACTGCAGTCTCGTGGCAGGAGACAGAACCAGTCCTCTGCTCTGGAAGCCTCAACTTTTGGGATGCTTGAATGATGCACATATGTACCGAAGGAGACAGACATTCTCTCTCTTCCTATTGAAGGCAAAGTAAGAGAAAAGGCACTTTAACCACGAAATTTAGTGGCAAACATACACCATCCACTCTTGGTTTTTTTCTTAGAGAAGTACCATTCTGAACAGTACTGTAAGGGTGGTGCCTTGTAAAAAGATCAGAGGTGCAACATTTTCTTCAGAAATGGTGACTCTCACACATCAGCTGGTGCTACAACTGCACAGCAATCAGCCAAGCAAAGCTCAATTTTAATCTGATTCTTGGATCACCATTTCCATATCAGTGACTTAGTTTTAGGTCCTAAAAGAGAAGAGCTTTCTGCAGCCAAAGTTTCTGGATTTTGGCTCTGAAGAACAGAGAGGCATCTGAAGAAAACTAGACGTGAAAATGGACCCCTGTGAACAGAAATGAACACGCAGAGGATGTATCTCTGTGTCTACAAGGGCATTTTAACCACGATTTCTGAAGCACTGATTTTGTGGAGGTCAAACTGAAGGACAGCTTCTCCAGCAAGTGCATGGAAAACTCAAGTTGTTTGCAGATGGAAAAGTAAGAATACTGTACAGGGCCTAGAAAAATCAACACAAATAACGAGATCTTGGATAAAACACAAGAGTGCCAAAATTCAAAGGACTGCAGCATTAGAAACAAAACTGAAATAATGAATGGAGCATGCCAAAGAGTCAGTAGCTAAAGTCCTTGAAAGTAGATGCAACTGGAGAACAGAGTGGCAAAGAAAAGGAGGGTAATTAGTATACCAGGCCATGGACAACCATGGACAACCACAGATACACCACTGGAATGCATGAAATCTCTTTGCCCCTTCATTTGTTCCTCAAATTGTGCTATCCAGGCAGCACAACTGCAATGCTTTCTGCTACACAGGAAAATAAATTTTACTGTTTTGCTATTTGCTTGTTCATTTGCCACAAGGTTCAAGTGAAGATAAGCCCTAACTTGTTCACAAAGGACAGTTAATGCAATTCCACATGCCCCTACAGAAATACAAATTTATTTTTCCAAGGAATTTGGACAAAGATCTGATCGTTTTGCCCAAGAAAACTAACCACCCCCATCTGAAACTTTCAGTTGAACAATATGTAAATTAATAATCCTTTTTAAACAATGTTCAAGTTGTATTCCTTCCACTAGGATAAGCTGCTTATATGAACCACACTGAAGTCACAGGCACTTGTTCTATCTAAGCTGAGAAATATCCCCACACTCCAGTTTCCTAGAACAATTCTCTCAGTGACATTACACCTTGTGTGTTGTAATGAGGACCATACAGAAAGATTACAACCTTTACTTGAACTACAGGACACAAAGCAAGTCCCCAAATTATACAGACTGCTACTGACTAGAAAAAGGGCATCTATTCACTTCAACTCCAGCCTGATCCACAGTACTTTTCCCTCTGCCTTAAGCAGGCTGGATGCAGTAGCCAGACAGCATGTAATTGTGCAAACGTGGAAACATTTTCAGAAGTTACAGCCTGCTGAATGAAAAACTGACAGTACATACTGGATGCCCCAAATCAATTAATTTTAACAAACAACATGTCAGAGAACATCCCAGGGATCGGAAGGATGACTAAAATAAAACAGAACACGCAGATGAGGAGACATAATTACACCACAGTCATGGGCTGAATGAAGTAATGAAAAAGCTTCTTGCCAGTGAAACTATTTAAAAACTATTGGAGGCTATATGACTGAGTTCTGGCACTCACAGTTCGAAACATCAATAAAACACTAAAAAATTACAGTTGATGTTTCTGAATGTGTACTTTCAGACACAGGAATACATGGCCAACTAGGAGATGTGAGCTGTTTATGAAAAAGAAGTAAAAGAAGTTAAATACAGAAGTGGGGCTATTTCAATAAACACAGACTAACACACCATTTCCCCACTAGAACATTTGCTTCATGAGGATGCAGCTGTAGTCCATGTTATATTTTAGTAAGACAACTGCAAAAGGAAGATCATAAGAAACTACCCATATGGGTAAGAAAATTTCTAATAGCATTAAGAACTTTTGGTTTAGGAGAGACGTAGCAGGTATGGCTTGTGGCAGACAAAAAAAAAACAACAAACAAACCCAGAGGAAGCAAGTTAATAACTCTGTGTGTATGAGGGAAAGTATGAACAGTTCCAAACTTCCTCAACTTACCCTCCCTCTCTCCCACTAATTAATATGCAACAGCGACAGCTATTACAACTTCACAGCACAGCAGAAAATACTAAATCACTGCACCTCTGATACAAACACCTATGAGCTCTGACCTCTTAGTAGCCGGTCCACAGGCACTGCCATTTTACTGATCTAAGTTGTTTGGAGAGTTGGGTTTTTTTTTTTGTTGTGGGTTTGTTTTTTTTTTTTTTTTTTTAAACAAAACTTCTGCTTAAAATCCCTTCTCCCTGCTAGGGGCTGACAGCCTTTCCAAATGCCTCCCTGTACTAAGCAGCAAAATATTTTATCCCACGTGGTGTGTATGGCAGGGCAGGTAGGATTTAGGAGAGGATTATTACAGCCTTCTGAAACACAGAAGGTAACCATTTCTAAGTTAACACCCTCCCTCCAACAACATGTTTCAGCTTCTTCTTAAAACATTATTTTCTGCTCCTACCCACCTTTCCTGCAGACAACTAAACCTGCTCCAAGGTTAAATGAGAAGCTTCACAATATGAGTGTATTTTGGCTGAGGTTCAAGGTCTCTCCAGCAGAGACATGTGTAATCTGATTTTTGCAAAAGGAAGCCCTGGACATTGAAAAAGATAATTCACCTCTAACAAATTGTTCCTTCAGAAGTTTGAAAGATGGTGATGTAGTTTCAAGCATTCTTTATGGGGTTAATTTTGCAATATGGTCTGTTATGGAAGAAACTAAGTTCTTTCCAGAATCACCAAAACTGCTGCTGGGAATGAAAAATCACTACATTGATTCTGAGAGGAGATACAACTTGCATCCACAAGTGCCAGTCATTCATCAGGATCCTAACATGACTGGCACCCTCAGAACACGATTAAGTGAGTATTTCTTGGCCCAGACAGAATTCTTGCTTCTTTCTAAATATCTATACTACAAGTTAGAAGTAGGAAAGCATAAGAGAAAAAAACACAGCAGCATCAAAGTATGAGCAGCCCAATCACTATGAAAAACTATGTAGACAACCAAAATGGCACTAACAAGAACTATGAAAATCAATGAGGTAGCTCTGCATAAATTCATGTGCTGCTGTCTGAACAGTATGAGAATGAAAACACCAAGGTCCTTGCTTGAAAGCATTAATAAGCAGAAACATGCCCATGCTGGTGCTGAGTTCAGAATAACTTTCTGGTTATACTTCATTTTCCAAAGATTTCTTACTTGGAAGTGTTGGAATATAAACTAAAGACACCCATTTTAGACACAAAGCTTAGACAACTGCTTTGTTAACAGTGCAGAAATTCCTGCAGGCTCCAGCCAAAATTCAGAGCCCCATTGAAGCAACTGAAAAAAAGAACTGGAAGATCCAAGGAAGCTGCAGTCTGTGTAGACAGAATTTGGGAGAAAGAAAGGCCTTGCTTCAGTTTATATATCAATGAGATGCAACAAGATTCAATTTTTTTAAAAGAGCAAGGCAAACAGGTGAATTTAAGGATTCCAACCAAGCTGCTCATGACAGGACTACACACTGCTACACAGCCATTCCAACAGAACTACATACAGCAATAGTTTTACCACAAAGAAAACATAGGTGGAAAGGAAACAAAGAGAAAACCCAAAAGAATGGAACTATTGTAAGTCATGAAAGTTGAATTACATTTTTTTCCAGTATTTGTAATACCACGAGTGCTCTGCCACTGTCATTTCTCATCATAATAGATCATTACCCCACTCCTAAACACTGTGGGCCTAATTGAAAATTCCTACTTGAGCACGAGCCACTTACGGTGCAAGAATTTAACAAATCTGAACATATCAATACTTCAAATAATAGCTAAAACCTCCCTTTTCTCTAATTTCTTTTTTTTTATCTCTCATTTACAGCTTGAAGCCTCAATATCTTCCTTCACTGTCAATTTTACCAATCAAACAATACCTGCCACAAAAAAAGATTCACAGAAGAATGTTTTCTTTAAAGGAAGGCTCACATCATTCCACTGCCATTTCTGTGTCAAAGGAAAACACCAAAAAAAAGAGCATTTACTTTTTCTATTAAGTTCAGCTAAACATATTCAGAAAAATCAAGACAACTGGAGTCCTAGGCCATCCTGTCCCCACCCAAAAGAGTGAAAATATTGGGTAAAGAGCCTCTAGACCAGAATGGCTTTTGTCCAGGATTGTTCTGGTTGTTCAAATGCAACTGGAGTGAAGTCAAGCTACTGCCAATTTGTCAGTGTTTTAGCTAAGTGTTAAAATAAACCAAGAAAAAGATGCTCCATGGAAAAAGGTCCTGATGGGATTATTCGCTGAGATTCCAAAAACAAAGGGAGGCTCGAATAGGAATAATTTAAAAAACAACAAAACAGCAAATGCATTAACTGAACTATTCCTGAAATATGTGAAAAAAACTACATTCACACAGTCACTCTCAGTTCAGGAAACTGCCACTTTTTTTACAGTTGAAATTGTTTGTTGCCTGTGGTAATGTGTACAAATTCTTACAGAACCCCACCATCCCTCTGTTGTATTGTTTCACTGATAACTTCACCGCAAACGTCTTAAAAATTTAGTTAATACAGTGCTATACATTTCAAGAAAACTGAACACGTGGAATCATCCCTCTATCTGATCTTCAATTTTTCCTCTTTGTATTTCTAGTTGCTCACCAATGTCGCTGCTCCTTTTAAAAACTTATTATTTAAAGCTTTCAAACTTCAGATCTTCCTAACTTCAACAAGAACCATCAGCCAGCTGTTTATGGTTTGTCTTATGAACAATTTATTTTATCAATATGGCAGAATGACACCCAAGTGAAAATAAAGTTTATACAGATAGAGCTTGGGAGTAAAATAAAAATAAACTACTGAGAGAAAACACAACCAGTATGTTATACTGTGTGTGCCCAGTAATTAGAAGATGATGTTTGCATGAAGGCCCCAAAACTTCCTGTTTAGTCAAGCACTCAATATTATGAAATAATACACAAGCAATTTCCCAGACCCTTCACTTGACATGAAAACATTTGTGGGGTTCTAATCTCAGCAACATTAACACTATTCTGGTGAGGATATAGGAAAAGCAGCATACAGGATAGACTTGAAACCTGATGACTACACCTGGGAATAAAATGGCAATAAAATAGGAAATGTTTCGAAGTTACAGCTGTAACCTGGCTTTGCTTGCAAGGAAATGACATCAAAACTATGCCAGAAGCACATTAAGACCTGGAAGTCAAATCCTCAAAGCTTAGGAAAAGCTGCAGTTTGTTCATTTGTACACACACAGAGATTTTATTTACAAAACTATTTTTCCCTCACGTCCCCAGCATTCCTATCTCATTAGAAGAACAAGGACAGAGGATGACTGCTGCAGTAAAGTAGATTTTTCGCCCAAGACTACATAAAAATATAAAAAAGAAACCAATGGAAAAAACAGTTTTTAGCCTTTTATGCAGACAGAAACTTTCAGGACAGAAGGCTTTCCTCTGAGGGGCACACTGATTGCCAAGTTCACTTCTATCACTACCAGCAGAGAGGTGATTTGCCCATGATAAACAAGGCAGTAAAGGTGCTCCCCTCAGTCCAAGCCAGAGTTCACAACAGCTCTAAACATTCTGGTCACTTAATGAGGACATTGTCGAATTCACCTGTTCTTCAAAAATCAAAGCAGTGCTAATGCCAGCATTTCCTAAGCTTATGGGGCCTCGCTCTACAGCCTCAGAATGGCTCATTACAGAGAGTGGCAGCAGTTGATTTTTAACAAGGGTCTGTCCAAATACTTACTGTAATTGACTGAGGGAACCAGAAAATTATTTACTGACAGCAACTGATTCTTTCTTCATTAAATTTTCCTACAATTTTATGCTAGCTGCTTAACCGCCCACATTTTTCCACATTCTGTACTCCTTTCCAAAGACTGGGTTTTACTTAACAGCTGGAGAATTCCTTAAACTCATCTCCAAACACAAAGACCTCAGCACAGTTGACACAGTTCTTGTGGCTACTGCATTTTAAGTTATTTCTACGTAAAAAATACCACAGAACTTAATGGACAAATAGCTGTGATATATGGTCAAGAAGAATACAGGCTACCATTTGAATTTCAGATCACAAAGACAGTTGGCAGTAAAAATGAATTGCACACATAGATATATAAAATCTTTCAAGTTACAGCTGAGACCCAAACATGAGAGCACATTTCATCCTCTAGGTCACAATCCAGCAAGGCATTTAAGCATGAGAGCAACATCACACATTTGAGTAGTCCCACATAATTCAGCTGCACATGGCGTATCACCATAAGCACATAGAAGTGCTTTGCTTTATTTAAACTGCAGCTATCAAAATACAAGTCATGTTACACTTGAGTTTGTTGGGTTTGTAAATTATTATCTTAGAAGACTTTAGAGCCTTTTTTATCTACTAAAATATTCTTATTTTAAATGAGAACTAATCTGTTAGCAATGAAGAGGCTAAGGTACTTTTCTGTCTCTGTGTAAACTGCATTCTCTACATTTCAATATTGAAACATGTAGTCACAGTTTTGCTTTTTCCTTTGTAGCACTCTTAGATGCTCTTTTGATATACACAGATATATACTGCTATACAGTTTACACTCTAAACAGTAGAAATGTACTTCATTGGAACTGTCAATGAAAGAAGTTTTTATTCTGTTGTTTTAGTCACATATAAACACCTTTTGAGAAGAGCTGTTAAAAAAATCTGAGCAACTGTTTCATGTATTTATAAACACACTCTGTTCTGTAGAGTCCAATACACAGCTGAAATATCCATTAGTGAATTGTACTGGTATTTGTGTTTAAACACAAACAAAATAAGTAAGAAAAAAGATAACAACTTGACAAAAATCTGTAACTTAGTTTCTGTTTTAACACAGAGCAGAGTTAGCAGACAACTACAGAAAAGCAGACCTTGCAGCAGTGGTTTAACACCAGTAACACCCAGTGGTTACTGCCTCTACCCAGGAACAAAAATTAGCCTATTCACTCCCATGGAATCACACTTGCTTTCTCCTCCTGCCCTAATTACAATTCCCTTGGTCTAAACATTCTTCCCAGTCTTAAGAGTCAAGTGATTTACTCTAGAAATATTAAATCTTAATAAATGCTAAATTGTTCCTTCACAGACAGAGAGCAACATAAAGAAGCTACAAGTAGAAAACGTTATCTCCACTGTGATCTGCACCATATCATGGCTCAAATACATGAATCCTCCTTAAACAACATTTTTTAGCTCTGGTGAATGGAATGTACATAAAATGCCATAAAATGTACATGTATGCACATTCCCTGGATCTTCTAAATATCCTAAGAACACTGTCATTTTCTCAGGGATTACATATTGTGTACACAGACTTGATACTTTGCATTTGCCATTCATTCAACGAAGAGGATTGTAGTTAAGCATGTGTGAATGTTACAGAAGTTTATTCCTTATCCTAATATTCTAAACTGAAATTTGGATCATGTGGTTAAAACTACAGAGACCAGTAAGAGTTCAGCAACCAAGCATTATCCAAAAAGAGATTAATTTCCAAAAGAACAAATGAGACTGCAAGTTGCGACATTTAGAAAGAAACAGATGATACATCAAAATTTTTTTTAAAAGGTAAAAAGTATGATTTATGAGAAAAGAGGAGCAAAAATTACAAAGGTCCACATGCAATAGAAAGACCAAATGCATTTTGGCTCAGGTTTAGCTGTGATAAACCTCTATTGTCTTGACTTCAAACATTACTACTATTCAAGTCTTTAAAATGTCTCTGGTTTGCAGAGACAAAATGAAAACAGTTATTTTACAGTACTTTCCATTCTAAAGCTTGTTTATTTATTAGGACAACCTGCATCATTCCATCACTTAATTGCAATGCTGTCCTGCCTAGCCAATTACGTAAGTATTTTGTACATCAGAATAGACCTGAACACGTAAAAATTAAGCCAACAGAAATGCCAATATTTTAGCAAGAAATATGCTATTCTTAAATTACTTATATTTAGGTCATTTTGTGAAAGCAGCTGCTTTATATTCCCTAGTTCCACTAAAAATGAAAATTGCAATAAGATCTCTTATTGACAGCTGCATTCAAAAACATACCAGTTACATAAGTTTGCAAATTATACTGTGCCAGAGTTAAATATCTAAGCATTTTAACGACAGTTCTCAAAATGCAATCTCAGCAAGAATGACTCAACTCTACCGCATAAGCTGCACTCCAGATAAGAAGCAACCAGCTCGATTTTATAGAAAAAAACCCCAAGTTTTTAGTATTCTGTTTTTATTCAAATTGCTCTGAGTTCTGCTTGTTTGGACCTGCAAGCTTCACCAGTCATTTGGCACTTCCATCTCTCCTCGCTTTCAACAAAAGTATCCCAAGCATACCTAAAGACAGTTAAGGAAATACTTGGAAAACAGGAATTGTTTTCTACTGTACCTCGAGGGGAGAGATTTACCTGACAACCAAGCAGAGGACTAAACCTGTAAACCAGAGCTAGGCCTTGCCTGTATATGAGAAAAACATGGCTATGCCAGAACAGAGTGAGAGGACAAACAAACTCTCCCCACGTTTATCTGAGGACTTTATCAGAGATCTCTGTGAGGAAAACATTAGTAACTGGCATGATGCACCAGCAACTCTTCTAGCCCAGTCTCATATACAAAAGGGAGACTCAGAAAGGCCTGGGAGTGAAAACTTTAGGAGCAGTTAATGCTGGTGCACCGATCCAAGCTGCTGTCCTTTAACACCTTCCCTCCGAATGCTACTGTGATTGGATAGGTAAAGTGTAAAACTTCCCCGGTCCACGTTTTCTCTGATGTTATTCATAGAAGAAACTATGAATAGCAACAGAAGGGAAGCTATCAGAGAAGAAATGCGGCTAGAAATTGCACAATTCTTGGTCATTTGGCAACTCATTCAGGGTGCTGAGTAACAGTAGCCATCCAGCCTTAATTCCACCAGTACTTCACAAAACCTGCTTCAGCCACCTAATCACTGAAACAGCTCAGGAAAGTGCTACAAGGGCTCATATTTGGAAATTCATTTCCTAGAATCACAAGAGTTAGAACTTCTACTTTATAAATTGATTCTGCTTACTTGATGCTAAATATCACAATCTAAAGAAAACAATCACCTACCTTCTTTCCAGCTACTGCTCTCGTGATCTAAAACTGTCTCCTGCTTAAAAAAAATAAAAATAAAAAATTCCTTTGGATGACATAGCTTAAGGACCTTAAACCTTAAAGTTACCACAGAGACCACCCCAATGAACAGCACTTTCCCATTTGACAGAAGATACAGCTCAAAAAAATTTAGTTCTTCTCAAGTGCTGCTGTAAACTTAAACATTAGTTCTGTAGCCACAAAATTTTGCCATCCACATTGCAACACTAAGGAATATTTTAATCGTACCAAATAAATACAAATACGTATCGAACAGATGTCTGCAAAATCAATTCTCCTGGAACTGTCAACCTCCAGCCTGTGTTAACGTTGTATCACAGTAACTAGAATACAATCTAATGTAACAAAAAGCTTAGACGTACGCTCAGAACCTCCGGCATCTCACACGCAAGCCCAATTACCCAGCACATCACCGCACAACTTTCTCACCGAAAACAGCATTTTCTTCCACGGACTTTTACCACGCACTCTGTGACAGATCACAGATCGTCAGCGCAACCTTTGCTCACGACATTGTTTTCAAAGGCACCGAAATCTCTCACAAACTTTAAACGCCCGAAAGGCGTTGGCGAGGGAAAGCCGCCCGCTGCATCACAGTGTCACTATCTGGGGAGCGCTTGATGCTCCGACCCTCGCCAGGGTGGGGTGCTTTATAAATACACGCGCGATGTTTTGGTTTTTTTTTCCCAGTCAGTGCCGTGCCCCGAGCGTTTGGGTGGCGATGGGAGAGGAGGCTGTTTATAGCCTTTATTAAATGAACTCTGGGCGAGGAAAGGAGGGGGCAGGGAGAAAGGGAAAGCTGCTGCTCC
>VZTI01005130.1:735602-751929 GCA_013397865.1 Struthidea cinerea
CGCGCGGAGCGCCGGCCGCGGACGGACGGACGGGCGGACACACGGACACACTCGCACTGCGCTGCTGCCGCCGCCGCCCCTCTGCGCAGGCGCGCACGCCGCAGGGGAGGGGAGGCGGGAGCGCGCGCGCGCCCCCGCGCCCTTTCCCTCCTCGCCGTCTCCCTCTCCCGTTTAAAAAAAGGAACCAAAAAACAACAATTAAAACACCAAAAAAAGCGACAAATTGAGGTTTTCAGGGGAAAACAGAAAGAGTAAAAAACAAAACAAAAAAAAAAGCGGAAAGAAAAAAAAAAGCAGCACCCCGGCAGGATACCCGGATGTCGGACGGAGCGGGGCCGTTACGGGTATTACATCACCCTCCGCCCCGGGTCCCGCGCCGCGCCGCGCGTGCGCCGGGCCCGCGGGAGCGGCGCGCGGGGCCGTGATGTCGCTGGCTCCGCCCCTGCCCCTGAGGGGGAGAGGCTGGCACGAGAGCTGGGGGCGGGTGTTCCCCATCCCGATCCAAGTCCTGATCCCAATCTCGATCCAGATCCCGATCCCGGTCCTGTTCCGATTCCAATCCGAGTCTCGGTCCTGTTCCGATTCTAATCCGGGTCCCGCTCTCGGTCTCGGTGCGGTGGCGTCAGCAGCTCAGCCCACCTGAGGATGATGGAGAGCACAGTGGGTCCCGAGGTGCTGGCGGGATCAGCCTCGTCTCCCTGAATCACAGAGTCATTTAGGTTGGAAAAGATCTCTGGGATCATCGGGTCCAATCGATGACCCAACACCACCGTGTCAGCCAGACCATGGCACTGAATGCCATGTCCAGTCATTCCCTAAACACCTCCAGGGACGGTGACTCCCATCACCTCCTTGGGCAGCCCGTTCCAATGTCTGATCACCCTTTCTGTGAAGAAATTCCTCCTGATGTCCTATCTGAACATCCCCTGAACGTCACAGTTTATGGCTATGTCCTCTAGCCCTGAGGGACTCCTACTCGCCTGAATCAGAGCCCCGCAGGATTTCCCGTTGGAAGCACAACCGCTGGCAAAATCAGCAGCGGATTACCAGTAATGAACGCGTAATGGGTTTAATAATCCCACGGGTTTCAGCCCCCTTTGATGAAGGCTGGCCTGTGAACAAAAGACGGGAGTGTGTTCATGGAGCAACTCCCCCATCAGTCTGCAGGGAACAAATTGAGAGGGGAAGCTTTTAGACAAACCTCTCTTTTGTCTCAAGGAGGGGAGGGGGATGCTCAAGGAGGCTGCGATGGGAGAGGGGTGGTTCTGGGAGGAACGGCTAATTCCAGCAAGCTAGGGTTAAACCTCGTGGCTGGGGATTTCTGAGGCGGAGTGGGTGCCGGCAGGAGTGCTTCAAGGGGAGGATTAGGAATACACGGTAGCTCTGAGGATGTGAAGAAGGAATTGAATACACAGGAAGAGATGCTGAGGAGGACTGGGAAAGGTGAAGTGGCTGTGTAGCAAGGTAGTCTAGATAGTTTCCATCTTTAACAGCAATCACAGCAAACAGCCATATGTTAATGGCTTTAAACTGAGAGAATTTTAGATTAGAAATTATGAAGAAACTCTTTACTGCGAGGGTGGTGAGGCCCTGGCACAGGTTGCCCAGAGAAGCTGTGGATGCCCCATCCCTGAAAATGTCCCAGACCAGGCTAGGTGAAGCTTTGAGCAACCTGATCTGGTGGAAGGTGTCCCTGCCCATGGCAGGAGGTTGGATCTGGATGGTCTTAAGGTCCTTCCCAAACTAAAACTGGAATGTTTGGAGAGCCCTCCAATTGCTGGTTATGGTTGACAACCATCAGTGCAGTTCGTCAGTGACTGAGGGCAGTTCACGGCAAAATCCTATCCGGAGAGAGCTAAAAGAGCTGTGAAAAATACAGTGAAACCTCATCGCTGTCTGCCTTTCCTGTGATAGATAAACTGGCCCTGTTTTGGTACAATGGCAGAATCTCCACTTCTCGTTGCTGTCTGCGGCTGGATGGAATGTTTGGACCCGATCTCCCTGTATTCACCCTAACTGTGATCCTTACTGAGCACCACTCAGTTGTGCTCAATGTTCTGTTAACTCAACAACTCAATGTCAGAAATTTTGGGCCTTTGTAGTTAAACGCAGTAAAATTTGTTGGTGGTAACAGACCTTTAGAGAGATTTAAATGCAAACCCTAACCCTTCCCTGCCCAAGATTACACAGAATTGTTCCTGCAGGCATGTGCCATGTTTCTTTAACCTCTCCTCTTTAATTTGTCACTCCCCTTTTCCACTTTAGTAAAGCTCTCCTAGCACTTCGAATTATGTACAATCATGCATTTAATTTAGATTCCATGTTACCTATATCTGTGTTTTGAGTGAGGTTTTTTAAAATAAAAGTGAATGAAAATGTGGCCCTGTATCTTTTTTGTGATGCCCTCATTTTAAGCTGCAAGAATTAATGACAGCAGAGAGTTTGCTGCTCTCATTTGCTATTTATACACTTTTCAGGGGAAATTGGACTAAGTCAAATTACTACAATACTTTTTTAAAGCATTAACTTTTATTTAGTTCCCTAGATTTGCTTGGCCTGTTGCACTGACAATGGTAATCCATATTTACAGGAAATTCAAGCATCACTTTTAATTAGGATAAAACAGCTGTGTATATCATATCCTCTACTAAATGTATTTGTAGTTGATGAGACTACATCTCCCAGTGTACAGCTCTTTATTTTCTGTTCAGCTGTACATCAAGTTGTGATACAGATGGTTGGGACCTGTAGTCACCAGACTCATTAGCACCACAGTAACAAGAACCATTGTGAAACTCAACTCTGTATCATAAATCATTAATGAATATTGAGAAGGATCATATTTCACTGTTTGGAACAAGAAAATTCTTTTGTCCTTATAGTCATATTTAAAATGATGCGCTGCTTCCCAACATATAATTAGAAAATATTATTTCTGGACAATTTTAATTCTGTTTCCTGCTACAGCTTTTTTAAAGGCTTTAGATGGATGGTAATTGCCAAGACTATTTCTAAAAAAAAAAAAAAAAAAAAAAATTTTTTTATAAAAAAAAAAATCTTTGTATCTAAATAAACAGCTTTTTGCCACTGATGTGCACTCAGTTATTGCAGGCAGGAGGATGACTTTGTCCAGTCTATTCATTAAAACTCAATTTAGAAAATTCCACACTTAGCCCGATGAAGCTGTTCCCAATGACATCATTTCCCATAAAAAGAGAAAATGGGACCGCAGTTGCTGCTGGGATCACATGACAATTTAACTGCACTTTGGAATCAGCTTCCATCGTAATGGCCATATTCTGTACGAGCCTGCTGTAATCTCTGCACACTGTATTGCCCAACACCCCTTTTAACTCTTTCTGGTTTAATACCAGTGCTTAAACTTCTTTTACAATAAGGTATATCATGAAGTATCAGAGTTTCGTCTGTGTGCTCCTCAAGCAGGGGAATTTTAGTTCCAATATCACAGGATCACAGAATAGCCAGGTTGGAAGAACCTCTGCAGATCACCCAGCCCAACCCCCTGCCAAGGCAGGAGGGCCACCTGGAGCAGTGACACAGGAATGGGCCCAGGTGCGTTTGGAATGTCTCCAGAGAGGGAGACTCCACAACTTTCCTGGGCAGCTTGTTCCAGTGCTCTGCCACTGTCAATGTAAGGAGTTCTTCCTCACGTTGAGGTGAACCTTGTTGTGTTTTAGTTCATAGCCACTGCTCCTCGTCCCGTCTCTGGACACCACCGAAAAGGATCTGGTACTGTCCTCTTCACATCCACCTTTGAAGCATTTAAATGCATTGATGAGATCCCCTCTCAGTCTTCTCTTCTCCAGCCTAAACAGGCCCAGCTCCCTCATCACTCCTCATAAAAGGGATGCTCCAGACTCCTGATCATCTTTGTGGCTTCCGCTGGACCCTCTCCAGTAGCTCTTTGTCTTTCTTGAGCTGTGGAGACCAGAATTGAACACAGCACCCCAGAGGCGGCCTCACTAGGGCAGAGTAGAGGTGGAGGATCATTGTTGTAACTGTGAACTCTTGTATTGCACCATTTCGATTTTTTGACTTCTGAGACAAAAAACCTGAGCTGCTGTCATCTGAAAGCTTGGTTTCAGCTTCCCTTACTTACTGTCCCTGTTTCTTCTCTCTTACATGGTCTGCCATGAATATCTGATGCCGGTGGGAAATAATACATTTGAAGTTACTCTGCAGCCTTAAAAGTTAGTAAACTGTGGGGTTTGGTTTTGTTTGGAAAAGGATTTGTATCACCTGGTAATGCTCATCTAAATATTAGATGTATAGATTGTTGTCCGGGCTGCCTTGGTTTGGTGGAAGGAGACAGGTGATCATTACTGTCATGTTTTCGCTGGTGTCTGGAGCAGGTTGGGTGAGTTCTTTGTAGGTGACTTTTTTCTCTTCTGTAGCATCTGTGAATTCAGAAGAAGCTCAGATGACAACTTAGACGATATCCTTAATTTTTATATAGCTAAAATTAATTAATTACCTTACACATTAGAGATGCTTAGAGGCTATCTATAGAAATCTTGGTGTTAATGGTATGTGTGACCTGTAGTAGTGTGATCTTGCCATAACTTCATGTTTGGCTTGGGAAGTACTGATGCCCTGCCCCATCCCTTCTCCAGGGGGCTGCACCTATTTTTGGAATCCCAAAGCCAGATGGATAATTACACTGCAGGCTTTCTGTCTTCCTGGTGCTATTCCTGCAACACCCTGCTGTGATGACACCTGTAGGGATCTGCTCAGGCAGCTGTGCCATTGGGAACTCCGTAAAATGCCAGAACTGTAGCGATGATTAATAATCACATGATGTTTAAATCATCAAAAGCACACACCTAGGGTGTATCCTGCATCCAAACTGAATTTATCTGAAGGATGTCACAAAGATTTTGGTCATCACATGCAAACATCCTGCATTCTTGAAATGCAGCAGGTTTGATATAATTCCCTTTCTGCTGGACTCTTGAAATGTGCTTCCCAAACTGCCATACTTTGTTGCCTCTGAGACCAGATCCATGCTCTCCTGATCGCTTTAAAAAACAACAGTGATGATCTCATTTAAAAACCAAATGCTGGTAATTTTCAAACTACAAAATTAGGTACAAAATCATTAGGGCATCACAATGTGGTTTTCTTATTTTAGCTGTAAGAGAAAGCAAGTGATGCTCAGTCATGAGTTTTATTTTTCCAGGGAGAATTTGCTGATGGAAGTAACCTATAATTCAAGAAAATCAGCAAAAGCAAAGTACAGTAAAGGCCAAAATATCAACAGAAGCAAAATCCTTTTACGCTGAAAATTAATATAAAACATATTAAAAATAGAAACATAATAAAAATACAAAGCTTGTAAAATAAGCTCAATAAAAATACAAAGTATAATAAATACAAACATAGTACAAAATAAAGCATGTAAAATGCAAGCATATGAAATATATATTATCAATTAATATCAGATAAAAAGGAGAATAAAGGCAATATATTTACCATTAATGTAGATTAGTATATAAAAATATTATTAATACTCTAGAATATTGGGGTGGGGTCATCCCTCTATTTTTCTCTTCTTTGTATATGAAATACGGGAAAACCATGGCATCTCCCAATTTCCTCAAAAGCCCAGAGATGACAAAAATCCAGGCAACTCAGGAAGAGAAATGCAGTTTATTGAGGTTTTCAGAGCTCATCTGCAAAGCACCTGCATTTCACATGGTTCCTTCTATCTGTAGCAAAATGTCACCGAAGACCCGGTGGCCAGGAAAATTCGCTTTTCATGTGAAATGGGGAAATTTAAAAAAAAAAGTCAATATACTCTACAGGCATTTTGAAGAAAATGAAAAATGAGGGGAAAAAGGAAAATCATTTAAGTGGTGACTTTTTTCCCTCTCCCTTTAGAATCTCTACTACCTTGGTAGCTGAAATGGAAAAGTCTTGCTAGAAAGCCTGTGTGTCCTGAACTTGTTATGGAAAAAGGGACAAAATACATGTTTGATGTCTGAAGAAGCGCTGGCATGGCTTGCCTGGCTATGCCAATTCATTTTGGCCCCTGTCCCTGAGCTCTCCACCAGTTTCACGGCAGTACAATGCATATGGTCTCTGTGGGACCATCTGTGCTTCTCTGCAGCACAGAAACCATCAATCAGCTTAAAGCCACTTTGGGAGACAACGTAAGTTGATTGGAAGTATTTTAAAGGCTGGGGCAGATTAATACTCGACAGGACTCCAACAGGGATACCTTCACAGTTCTTTCCAGCGTGGGGGGATACACTTCATTTAATCTTCATCACTGAACGCCAAGAAATGCCTGTGTCTTGGTATTCAATATCTCAAAGTCTGATTCTCTTGACAAGATCTTCTTTTCCTAAAAGACAAGCTGCAAAGTAGATGTCTTAGTTTGGGCAAATTTGGAGGAGAATATCCTCTGATAGAAGTCAGGTTGCAACCACCCCTCCCCCCCAGGTTCGGGAAAAAAATTTCCTCAAAGGAAAGAGATAACAAACTATTTATTTAACAAACACACAGGTGGGGAATAATAATGCTAAATAATGAGATCTCCCTCTCTCTGTGGAGAGAAAACCTGAGAAGATTTCAGAGTTCTTCTGTAGGTGCGGTCTCTCCTCCTCGGAGCTGGTCGGCGAGGGGCCACCCCCCCCGGGCCTCCGGGAAAATTCTCCTGAGGTGTTCAGATGTTGTTGAAACAGTCCAGAAGAGAAGAAAAGAACAAAAAAACCCCAAAATCCTAGGAAAACGAAATTCAACCCTCCGTCTCTCTCTGGGAGAAAAAAGAGCCGAAAAAAAAAAACCAAGGGTACCGCAGAAACAGAGGAGCGTATCTCCGTGTCCTTGAAACAACTGCTTTGAAACGTTTTTTGTTTTCTGTCCTTCTCATGCACAGTTTAAAGACACAGAAAAGATTGGTGGGCATAGGGTAGCGATAGGGGATACACATTATAAAGTCACCCCAAGACAGCAGAGAACACCCAGAACATTTTATCAGCCAGGCTTTCGCCTATTCCATTCATTAGACGCTCTTCTCTTTTCAAAATGTGAGGGCAGGTGGAAGTTGCTGGTTTTGTTTGCTCTTGGTCCGTGCAGGGAGGCCTCCCTGTGTCCTCAGCGGAGTCGGTGACACAGCTCCCACTGACCTCAGCGTGGCAGGATCAATCCCTCAGTCATTAGCACGTTTTAAAAACTGCTCTTTCCCAGCCAATTGTAATGGGCCTGCCCGCAGTTGTCGGTTGTTTAACCTAAAAATTAGCTTAGCAATCACAGCTGAAATTACATGTCAGACTATCGATGCATAAGAATACTTCATCCTGAGTCATCAAGAGTCTTATGATGATCTTAAGGGGTTTATAATTATTAACATCCAGGCAACAGACTCTGAAATTTGATAAAGACTGGAATTTCCAGATGTGAGGGAGATTAGTTCAGATGAGAGGATAAGATTTATGTTCTGTAAACTCCTTTTTTTTCCTTTTGTCTTACCAAGTCCTTTTCTTCTTTCAATAGTTGCATGCAGTCATCTTCTTTGTACAACCAAATGCAACTTATGCTTTGCTACATTCATTCATAGAAATGTGTTGAAACAGTTGTCTCTTTTAACAAGCTGTTAGCTGGGACACAGCTGAGCAGATGAATTTTTTTGTGCCAATTAAACAGTTAAGATAAAAGCAACATATCAGAATCAAATACCCAAGGCATGGAGATGTTTGAAATCTAAACATTACTCAGTATTTTGAAAAACAGGTTTTCCACAGCACCAAGGATTCTGGAGAGTCCTGGATTTAAAGGATAATCCTGGTCTGGAGCTGGATTTTTGCCACCTATGTCTTTTTTTTTATTTGACAGTATAACCAAAGTTTAATTCTGGTTTCATTGCATCGGTGCTGATGGGGTATGACTAAGAAGTAAAGACATTGTTTCATGTTTGTTAGCATAAGGGATATGGCAAAAATGGATAAGAGATCACAAGTTCCATGTGTTGACTTTCTTAGGAAAGCAAAACAAGCAGTAATTTGGTTTTTTAGCGCTTTTATGACATCCCTCACCCTGCAACGACGGTGTTCTGTTTCTTTGGGGATGGTGAAGAACAAAAGATTAGCAAAGCAACAGGGGCCATTATGAAAAGAAACTGCTTGTGCAGTTCAAGCCTGGAGTCTGAGGAGAAGGAGCCTATCAGGAAAGGAAAATCTCATACTGCAGATCACATTAGCATATGTTCTTTTGGAGAACATTTAAGGGTAAATAATGTGGTGCAGCTTCATATCAGAGGATTACGCAAAACATGGATGCTGGCTGGAGATAATCCAAGTCTCCACCCTAACCAGAAAGGTATCCTTCCATCTCAGGAAATTTCAGTTAATCCAAGGGATTAGGAGGACAGCTACTTCTTGAGGTATTGTGAATGTGATTTCTTTCAAGGATTTTAAACATTTGTTTCCTTGCTTGTTTTCTTTCTTTGTAGTATATGACTCCTATATTTATTAAGATAAATCTCTGTTTCCCTTCTCTTTGTGTGTGTAAAAGAATTCACTGTATTTTTACAAATTTATGCAATTTTTTGCATTTTTAAACCTTCATAGGAATAATCAAAATAATTGGCTAGTACTTGACATTTATTGTCAAGTAATTACTCCCCTGTGTTGTTTTACTCTGTTTCATGTTGAAGATAAATAATAGGATCCCTTGTAAGAGACAAGATAAGGAAGAGGGAAAAAGCTTGTTTTTCAAAGAAAAATGAAGAGGTGAAAAAGGGAAAGCAGTAGCCATGTTAATTCACAGCAGCCTGCTGAAAACAGGATCGGAACCATTAGCTCACTCTACAGAGGTCACAGGATTGCCACTCTATGACATAAATTTCAATTATTATAGACAGTGTCTCAACACGAAAGCAGCAGTTGACCTGAGCTGAACCCACGTTAGACAAGAGGCTCATTACCAGTAACACTTGGCAAATGGGAATTTTCCTACAAGTGCAAACTGAAAAGCAGAGTTACACACCCCCAGAGCACTGAGCAAAACCCTGCTCTGCTGGGTGAGTCTCTGGGCAGGATTTGTGACTACTCCAAAGAGAGCAGTTCTCATCTAACTGCAGAGACAACCTATTGAGAAACTCACAGTGAAAAAAGAGCAATTTCTAGTGTCGCCTAAAAAACCAAAGTTTAGTATCTTTTCTGAACACGAATCCTAAAAGCATTGAAGTTGATCCAGTGCCTTTCAAATTAAGCTCAAGATTCCCACTGACTTCAGTGAGTCTGGATTGAGTTTAAATTTCTTATTTGCTCGGGGAAGCATTAGAACTGTCAAAGTAACTTTCATCAGGTTAAGATGGATTAATGATACAGTAGTCACTTACCATAAAATCATGGAATAATTTTGCTTGGAAGGGACTTCTGGAGGTCAACTAGCTCAATTCCTGGCTCAAAGCAGGTCCAATGAAGAGTTACTTAGGTTTTTGTCCAGGTGAGCCATAGGATCATGGAGTATTCTGAGTTGGAAGGATCATGGAGTCCATCTCCTGGCCCTGCACAGAACAACCCCAGGAATCCCACCCTGTGCCTGAGAGCATTGCCCAAACACTCCTTGAGCTCTGTCAGGATTGGTGCTGTGACCACTGCCCCGGGTTCCAGTGCCAACCACCTGCTGGGTGAAGAACCTTTTCCTAACATCCAGCCTAAATACCTTTGAGAATGGAGATCCCACCTGTCTGGGCACTTGTTTTTGTGCTTCCCATCAGAATTTCCTGTGTTGATTTTTGTTGTGACTTACCACTATGTCTCTCTGGAAAGAGTCTGTGATTGAAGGCAGAAATAAGACCTTTCCTTATCCTTCTCCCCTTACAGCTGAGCAAAGACAGTTCTGCAAGTCTCTCTCCACCTTGGTCGGCCTCCACTGCACTGCACTGCACTTTCTCCAGTACGTTCAGGAATTTATTTACCCAGGGCAGGTAACAGGAGGCTGCTTACAGAGCTTTGATTTGAATACCTGTGGCCAGTAACTTGCCTGTTTCTGTGACTTGAGAAATGCTTTTTAATATCATTAAAAATCCCACCCATGCAAAATAAACCATTATTGTCCTTTGTGTCTCTCCTGAACCTCTCTGGGTTGACAACTGTGCTACCACACATTTCTGTCTGACCCTGGGCAGTGCAGGAAATATTTTTACATGTTGGTATTAGTTAGAACAGTCTTAGAGCTTCTTTATCTTGGTTTTGGATACCAGAAAGGAACTGCTGGAGTACCAGGTACACTAAACTTCCCTTCTCCCAATGCAAGCATGTCCTGTCCTTCACCCAATTAAGAAGGCTCTGTGCTTTAATTCACTTCTCTGACACCCAGGGATTTTCCCAGATAATTAGATCTCTGTTTCACAGTATTGCTGGAATGGGTGCTAATATTTAGCCACTGTACCTCCTTACCTGTTTATCTCCTTCAAATATGTGCTGTCTGAGCAGGACTACTGCCTCTGGCTTTTGTTAGCTGAGATACACAGAAAAACCCCATCCCCAGCAGCCTATGCTTCTCGAGCTCCTTACATAATATCTTCATTAAAATGCCAATCACAGGATGCTGCTAAGAGCCAGATCAGGCTGGGATCAGCTTTTTAGGCCATGTTCACTTTTGGACTTTTTGCCTGAGAAATTCCACAGGTTCACATGCTTGATTATGCAATTATTTTCTTGAATTAGTTTAAAAAATTGCCCCCATGCTGAGTTCACAGCCCCAAAGCTGATCTTTCTTGTGATTTATATTCTGATAGTAAAAGGTTAAGAAAGAGAAGTCTGGATTTTTCTCTTAAGAAGGTTCGTTGGTAATGAAAAATCCCTGGTATTTTGTGTTTTGCTTTGGGAAGACCAGCAGAGGGGGCCTAAACCAGAGAGCAAACCCCGTCCCAGAATTGTGCTGGAATTAGGAACAGTATCGGTGTAAAAAACCCAAAACAGCCCCACTTTATTTTAGTTCTCTATTAACACCAAAGAGGAATACACCGATGAAAAGGAAGGGAAAGTAGCTGTCCTAGGAAAACTGCACTATTAAGAGGCTGTCCAAAAAGTAGTACTAATTATTAAGGGGAAAAAAAATGGCAATTATTATATGACTCTGTCATTGGCTAACAGCCTTTAAAGGATGGTTCCCTGAAATAACTTTTCATGGCTTTTGGAAGACATTCCCTCCACAAGCTACTCCTTAAGTTACCTCTGCGTCAGGAGATGGAGGAAGAAAAATTCAGTGCAGGATTTAGAGCCAGCTCCCAACTTATGTTCCCTGGCCACCCCCATGGTGGAGTTTATTTCTGCTGACTATAGCAGGTGCTCAGGGAGGAAAAACTCTGCAGAATCAGCCTCTTGGAAATACTCCTTTTCCTCCTCCTGCCCCACACAATATTCAGTGTTGCAGGAGAGAAAGTTTTCCCTGTTTCTGTGAGTAGTCCTTTCAGTTCTAGTGCACCGAGACAGCCCACATGGAAAGAAACCAGATTCATCACAGCAGATTTAAATGGAATAAATATTGCATGTATAGAGAGGGATATATACATCTATCAAATTCCAGATGTGGAAAGGGAATGCAAATCTTTCCATTGAATTTGGTGGCATTGGAAAAACCACCCCAAGATGATAGACACAAAACAGGGATCTAAGAATCAGAATGTAAATAACAATGATATTGTCTGCCTCTTCAACATGAGAAGATGTTTTTTTTCTGAAGCAAGAAAGCAGAAATCTGTTTCTTTAAAGCAAAAGAGAATCAGGAATTTCTATCTTGACTTCTAATGTTTCATTTGAATAATCATAAAGAATAACATAGAAGTAATGTCACACAAACAAAATGCCATTATCATCAAATGGGATTTTCTTCAATTCACCTGAACATGTTCTGTATTTCTGTTACTTAAATAAACACAGGTGATTTAGTCACACCCCAATGTAAACTAAAAAATGTATGTTATGAAAAGGAAATGGATAACATGGAACAAGGACTCTGGGTTCCATCACTGTCCCATCGCAATAAACAAATCTTATCTTCATATAGATGGCCCATCTCCTGCAGAAAAGGTTGGAGTTTTTCTGTATTTCTCTTTTTATTATTTCTCTGAGTAAAAGTGCTTTTAATGTCAATAAACAGGAAGAGAAGTCAAAATAGAGTGGTCTGGAGGAATGTGCAGGTCTCAGGCAGACCTGACTAGAGTTCACCCTTATGTGAAGGATACATCTGGATTACTTAAGTCACAATAAAATATCCGGTTAGGCCGGGGAGGGAAACTTGATGTGCAGGAGTTCTTTGTCTGGAGGCAAACGTTGTCCTTCAAAAGAAATGTGCCTCTTTTAAACAAATACAGTTAATGCAGGTGTCAGTGAATGCTCACAGAGCACTTTGCAAACAAAACCCAAAGCCAAGCAGTTTATAATCAAATTGAAAAGTCGTGGATGTGAAATTGGGAAGAAGGGCAGAGCCAAGTGCAGCTGCAGGTGGCTGGGATCACTGCAGAGTTTTAGTGTTTCGAACACAAGTGTCACACCAGGTACAAGGTGGAAAATGGCTCTTGCTTCTTATATTGAGGAAATCCTGCCATGGGTATGCCAGGAAAATTCACTGACCAACAACCAAGAATCATCTACTTCTGTGCCTGAAGGCGCTCCTATTTTTGTCCTGGCTGTCTGAATAAGTATTGTCTTACCCCTGTGTATTTTATATTGCTATTTTGTATTTTTCTGTGATGCTCTGTTGCTATAAGATGTTTTTCTATATATTTCATTTTTCTATTTCTTTTTTCTGAGGGAGCAAATAGTGAGGTGTAAGGAGGGGAGAGGAGGAGAGAATGATTTACTCACATTTGCACTTGGCTTAACTAAACAGTTGCAAAGACTGTCATCACCTTTGCTCCATCTTTGCTAGGAAGTAAAGCAATCTTTGAGCTTTCTAGTACTGAGACCAACTGGACTGACCTGGCTTGTGTGTAGCTGATGTCCCTCAGACGTACCCCACATTCCTTGGGACAGTGTTTGTGCGCAAAGCCATACCAGGAACCTCAGTAACAGATTGAAAGTGTGGATGATCCGATGCTGGCGTACGACTCCACGCCCTGGCCCTGTTTGACAGACTGGTACAGATGCAGCTTACTCTGGCAAAAAAGAGCAATTTCTCTAGTTTACCATCTATTGCTTGGGAACAGGTTGTATTAATCTATAAAACAGTGGCGGACAGCTATATTTACTGTTTTGCAAATGGATAGAAGACACAGTATTTCAACTTGTCTTAATTGTTCAGCCTGGAGAAGGGAAGGCTTCGGGGAGCCCTTAGAGCACCTTACAGTGCCTAAAGGGGCTCCAAGAGAGCTGGAGAGGGACTTGGGACAAGGGCCCAGAGTGACAGTATGTGGGGGAATGGCTTTAAACTGACAGAGGTTAGATTAGACTTCAGGAAGAAATTCTTCCTTAAGAGGGTGGTGAGACACTGGCACAGGCTGCCCAGAGAAGCTGTGGCTGCCCCATGACTGGAAGTGTTCAAGGCCAGACCGGATGGGGCTTTGAGAAACCTGATCTAGTGGAAGCTGCCCCTGTCCTCAGCAGCAAGACTGGAACAAGATGGTCTTTAAGGTCCCTTTCAACCCAAACCATTCTGTGATTCTATGATAATTAGAACTAGACTTTGAGTTTTAAATTGATGGGAGCTCACACACAAAAGTTTAACTAAACAAAGTGAAATGAAATGGATGCAAGTCATCAGCAAAATTAAGGAATGATTTCAAGGAAGAAAAGATGGGAGTTATTTTCTTCAAGTCTCTAAATTGCCTGAGAAAGGCAGCAGGCAGAAGGGGCTATGTGTGAAAAAACATGAAGGTGGAACAACAGGCTAAAAGCTGAAATGAGAGGCAAATAGAGAAGATAGGAACGCAGAGGCTTAAATGCTGAAAACCTCAGAGACTTGAACTCAAAAAGGTAACTTGGATGCAGAAAGCAGAGGAGCTTGTGCTGTTTGTAAGCAACAGGAAAAATTTCATTGACACAGTGTCAGCAGAAGTGTACCTCGAATCAGCATCAGATCACAATGATTGCCACATTTAAAGGGCTCAGATGGATGTTTCTTACCTAGGATACAGTTTTAGGTTTTCAGTAAATGCTATTACCAAAGAGGTGACACTTTCTGATATAGTAATTTATGGTTAAACGAGGTATAAAATAAAACCAATAGAAGGAAGGTAAATACCCATTGTTTGATCAGACAGATGTATGTAAGAAGCATTTTTGGCACTCTGTTCCATTTACATGGGACTGTCTTTGCCTGGATGTGTTTGTTTGTCTCCTCTTCAGGCAACACTAAACCATACAGCACAGGTAACATTCTGAAGCAGGTAGGATGGAGACATGCCCTTACTTCACTTGCATTCATTTTATGACAGATTCTCCCTAAAGTTTTGTTTTCCTAAACAAAGCAAAGAGCTTTTCTCCTTATAAAGTATTCTGTTTTGCTCACAGTGAAAGAGAAAATAGAGGAAAAGGGTGCTGTACTTACTGCTGCTCATTTTAGTGTTATTGTACCCTCATAAATACAGTGAAGTAATAGTGTTTTTCAAATCTATGTTTTACACAGACACTGAAATAATCTCAGATAATTGCACTGGAGCTTTATTCACTCTAATGTGGATCAAAGAAATTGCATCACAGCACTGTGGAAAATACTCACACCCATGTTGTCACAGTACTATTAGCAGGGCTGGCGGCAAGTCATGTGAGGCCCACCTTGTGAACATTCCAAGAAGAAGCACTTCACCCATAAATCTGTGAAAATGTACTCATTTTATAGAATCACAGAATCGTTTGGGTTGAAAGGGACTTGAGAGACCATCCAGTTCCAACCCCCTGCCATGGGCAGGGACACCTTCCACTGGACAAATTTGCTCCAAGCCCCATCCAACCTAGCCTGGAACACTTGCAGGGATGGGGTATCCACAGCTGCTCTGGGCAACCTCACCATCCTCAGAAGGAAGAATTTCTTCTTAATATCTAATCTAACCCTGCTCTCTTTCAGTTTAAAACTGTTGTGCCTTGTCCTGTCACTGCATGTTTTGTAACCTGACTTCATGTTTCTTGTAAGCCCCTTTATATATTAGAAGGCCACAACAAGGTCTCCACGGAGCCTTCTTTTCTCCCGGCTGAACAACTGCAACTCTTTCAGCCTTTTGCCACAGGAGAGGTGCCCCAGCCCTCTGACCATTTTCATGGTCCTCCTCTGAACTGCTCCAACAGGTCCACACAGTTTTTGTCACAGGAGTCCATAACTGGACACAGACCTTCAATTGAGGTCTCATCAGTGCAGAGTGGAGGGGGAAAATGTGGGCTGCAAGATCAAATTGCTGTCTCATGTCCAATTTTTCATCCATCAGTATCCCCAAGTCTTTCTCCACAAGACAGCTCTCAGTCCTTCCATCCCCCAGTTCCTCTTCTGCACAAGGTCTCCTCAATCCTCCACAGCTGAAGAAAAACAAAACTATACAGAAGAAGCAATCCAATCAAATTTCTGCCATATTGCTTTAGAGACAGAAGGCAGCTTATCTTGTTTTTATTTACACTAAGTGTGTCAATATAATTTGTGCAACTCTTGAGAATAAGGCTCATTATCATATTGTGTGCTGAGTTTAATTGATCTGTTATCTGCTGCCACTGAGACAGCACGGGAACCTCAGCAAGGCTCACAGAGGGTGTGGAGCAAGACTGTGACCTCCCACATTAGTAACTGCTTGTCATTTTGGTTTCAGAACCTTGTACTCCAGATTTACGTTGGCTCTTGCACTTCCCAGTGGCAGTTAAGCACTTTGTGCAAGTATCAGAATGTGTTTGCTGAACTCCAAAGTTCTGTCTGCATCAGCCACCGGGCAAAGTGCAGCAGAGCTGTCATTCATGCTGCTGATGTTCAGGTTGACTTTAGTTGACTTTTAAAAGCTGTTAGCAGTGGCCTCTTCAGAAAGTGAAAATTAGATTTTCATGTGGAAATTAAGTTCAGGCATTATAAAGAGAAATTTTTTTTTGTCTTCCTTGGAAACTAAGATATTGGTCAAATCCAAGGGCTCCATTATGACGTGATCCTTTCAGAAATCATAGAATCATTAAGGTTGGAAAAGATCTCAAAAATCATTGAGTCCAATCTTTGACCAAATACCACCTTGCCAACTAAACCATGGCACTGAGTGACACATCCCGTTGTTTCTAGAACACTTCCAGGGACGGTGACTCCACCACCGCCCTGGGCAGCCTGTTCCAATCCTTAGCCATGGTTGCAGTGAAGAAACTTTTCCTGATGTGTGACCTCATTCCGAGGCACA
>VZTI01005130.1:751965-853674 GCA_013397865.1 Struthidea cinerea
CTTGAGGCTGTTTCCTCTTGTCCCACCCCTTGTTCCCTCAGAGAAGAGCCCGACCCCTACCTGGCTCCATTGTCCTGTCAGGAAGTTGTAGAGAACAAGAAGGTCCCCCCCTGAGCCTCCTTTTCTCTAGGCTGAACAACCTCAGCTCCTCCAGCTGCTACTCATATGACCCTCCAAACCCTTCCCCAGCTCTGTTGCCCTTCTCTGGGATCTCCAGCACCTCAATATCTTCCTTGTACTGAGGGCCCAAAACTGGACACAGGATTCAAGGTGTGGCCCCACCAGTGCTGAGTAGAGAGGGACAATCACTTCCCTATTCCTGCGGGCCACACTATTTTAAATGGATGCCATTGGCCTTCTTGGCCAGATGTTTCACTTCACTTTGGTGCCCTGTCAAACATCTCTTCCCTAAGTACTTGCAGGCTCTGAGGCAGCTCTGTTACTCTCAGGTCTCAAAGCTGCACTTCCAGCAAGGAATGTCAGAGCACTCCTGGCCATAAAGGTTAGACTGGAAGTGGCAGCTCTTGACTCCCATCAATGTCTTGCCAGTTTCTTTGGAGTTAAGAAGAAATTTCAGTCTGGCATGGTTTAGATGGTTTAGACCAGCCATGTGTGAAAGCTGTGGCCTGTGGTATCTTCACTGCTGGTGGGGATCTCAAAATAAATCTTTTGAATTGACTCGAACAGATAATTCCTTAAGTATACTTACCTATCATTAAGAGAATACTAATGAGATGAGCATATGTACTTTCTATAAGTTTTAAAACAGCAAGAATGGGCATTACCTTGTAAAGGACGTTGTAAGTTTTCGGAGTGCTCTCCTTCCCAAGCTCGGGTTGAGACTGCGCAGGAACTTCATGCCTGTCTCAGGGACAGGACATAAAATCCCCACTGATGGAGACTGTGCAAGAGTACAAATGCACAAAACCTCTATAACTTTAGCTTTTTTTTTAACAGGAGTAATATGCTTTACTCAGTTTTGTTGTAAAAGAAGGGTTGAAGCACAGAGTTAACAGGATAAATTCTCGCCACATGCTGGAACCTTGTGATCTTCTCCTACTCATCTTTTCTATGCTCAGCCCCAGCTGCTGCATTCCTGTGTCTTTGGGGATAGCTGGGAAAACCCGCATTGGGAATATATTGTGCAGCTGCAGAATATATCCTTTTCCAACTTTATACTGCCTATTTGGGTGTGTTGTGGTGCAAAGCTACAGGATTGTGTGTGCACCCTCTGCATTTAGCACAAGGAGGAAATGAGACCCAGAAAACACTTTGAATTACTTGCTATTTATTTATATTATTTATATTTTCTACCACATTAAGGTTCTATTACACTGTGCATTGCATTAACACAAGATAAATAGTTCTCAACTCAGTAAAGCAGGAGAAAACAGAGGAATACAAAAATAGATGTTACCTATAGCTGCATAACTGTGAACAGTCATAGTTCTGTGACTTCCTTTATAACCTTGAGAGGCCTGTTTCCATTATGAACCACCACAACCATTTAATTTACAATTATTAGTTTGGACATGGTTGATGACCGGGGCTATTTACAGAAGAAAAGTATGTTGATGGTGTATTTTTATTTTCTGTCACCTTTCCCTTATCATATGGATTAGATTGGACTGATTTGCTGAAAAATCAGTAAGAACCTAAGGGTTCAAAGGTAGACCATGGCTGTGTTTTGCCTCAAAAAGCTGTAATGCAAATTTTATGGTAATTCAGGAGGTGATTCATGAATTCTTTGCTCACTGGTGGAGCTGGAACAGACCGAGCAGCTGCGTGTGATAAAGAGCCATCCTGTGCTATGTCTTCTGGCAGATCAGGGGCCTGAACCTGTGAGATTTTGGGAACAGGATGTATGTCCTGTCCTACATAAGCTCTGCATGCATTTGTGTCATGTCTGATTAGAAGCCAGGAATTACTGTGGGTTTCCCTTTTCATAGACTCATAGAACAGTTTGGGTTGGAAGGGACCTTAAAGACCATCTTGTTCCAAGCCTGCTGCCATGGGCAGGGACACCCTCCACTATCCCAGGTTGCTCCAAGCCCCATCCAGCCTGGCCTGTAACACTGCCAGGGATGGGGCAGCCACAGCTTGTGTGGGCAGCGTGGGCCAGGGCCTCACTGCCCTACCAGGAAAGAATTTCTTCCTAACCTCTGATCTAAACCTACCCTCCTTTAGCCTAAGGCCATTCCCTCTTGCCATATCACTGCATATCCTTGTAACAAGTCCCTCTCCAGCCTCCTATTTCACAAGAGTACCTCCTCTCATGAAATACTTTGGTACATCAAAGCAGTAAGAGCAGTTTTTCATCTCTGCACATAAGCACTAATAAATCCGTGGTGAAGAGCTGTAGATGAGTGATGTGATGACCAGAAATGCTGCAGTCCCCAGTGTTTTTAGCACTTGTCGGTATCCACCAACACGAATTTCAGAGCCCAAGGTCTGAAAGGTTGGTCAGATTGTGTGCATGTGAGAACTGGGTTTGCATTCACAGGTGGGGAAGCAGGAGGCATGTCCAAGGGCAGCATTCCTGCAGGAACCTGGCCGGGAAAGGATGCAACCTGTCACAGGGGCCGGGGGGTGGCTGCAGCTGGGCTGGAAGCCCTCGGAGAGCTTCAGAAGGTAAAGGAATCGCCGGTGTCTCGAAGAGACAGCCACGAGGCTCTCCAGGAAATCAGGCACTGGTTTTTGTTCTCTGAGCCGTGTTTGATCTCTGCACACAGAAGCCGAGCCCTGGACACCGCTCCGCTGCCCGGGACGTGCGGTGGGCAGCGCTCTTTGCAGCGGGGAAAGGCCGGACAGCCCTGGCTGCCCTGGGGGCACGGCGAGGAGACGAAACAAAGGGCTCCGCTCCCAGAAACCGACCTTCACCCCGCGGCCGCACGCCCGGCCTCTGCCCCACAGACCCCGCGCTTATCGCCGCAGCCTTGGCGGCCGCGGGGCCCGGCGGGGAGCGCTTCCCGCTGCGGGGGGAGCGCGGCGGAGCGGAGCGGACGGGGAAGGGAGGGGACGGGGGTGGAAGGCAGGCGGGAGGCGGGGAGGAGGCCGGCGCTGGCTGCGGGCAGCGGGGGCGGCTCCCGATAAAGGGGCGCCGTGCGGGTGGGCGGCGGGGCGGCGGCGATGGCGTGGGGGTGCGCGCTGTGCCTGGCGCTGGCGGGAGGGGCCCTCCTGGCGCTGCTGGCGCAGCTGCTGCGCTGGCTGAGGGCCGACGGGGACCTCACGCTGCTCTGGGCCGAGAGGTGGGGGAAGAAGCCAGGTAATGCCGCCCGCCAGCAGCCCCCGCAGGGGACCGCGGTGGCGCCGGGGACGGGCGCGGGGCTCTCCGTAAACGGGGTGGCGAGGAGCACAGCGGTGCTGGTGGCACCAGCTGTCCCGTGGGCTTATCCGTAAAAATACCCCAAAAGTGCAATTGACCTGCCTTTTACCTGGATAAGGCGCGTGGTGCCCCTCGTGCCAACAAAGCAGCTCCCAAAATGCCGCACCCCTGAGTTCCGGCGGGTCTGTGACGAGGGCTGGCTTGTTTGGCCCAAAACTGTTTGTTTTGCACAGTTTCTGGGCAGGTTCCCGGTCCTGGCAGGGCCCCGCGGAGCAGCTGAGGCTGCGGTGAGCGCTGGGCACAGGGACAGTGTGGAAAGAAGGCTCGGAAAGGGACGAGGGTGTCCGGCCCGTGTGGCCGGGAGGAGTGGCTTTGTAGCCTGAGTGTTTAGCTTCTGCTCCAGCCTATTCTGACATCTTCAAGCAGATCTTGTGTTTACGGTGAAGTAAACATGGTTCTTAATGCTGGGGCTAGCTGGGTTTCCTCTTCCGTGAATTGTGCCCTGAACGATGCCAGGGACCAACCCGGGCACGCGATGCTGCCAGGGGCCGTACACTGCATCTCTGTAAGGTGCTGCCTTTGTCACCTGGGGGACAAAAGCTCAATAAAATACTGCTGGACAGGCGCTTTCATTTCGTGCTCGTGTTGGACTTTCTATTCTGACTGCAATTCTCCCTATTTCTGGACAAAGATCTTTAGAAATCATAGGTTTTGTTTGCTTAATAGAGACTTTTGGTCAGAAAAGGCACAAATTTGTGAATATCCACTCGCTGTGGTGATTTGTGGGTGCTGTGAGCTGCTGGCTGCGGGTGCTTGAGGTGGAAGTGGAGAGTGGGGACAGAAGCTGATTGGAAAAAAGGTGGGATGAGAGACACTATAAGATGTCCCATGTGGGAATTGAAACGGGCTGTTGGGTTGAGATAGGGAGAAGGGACTACATCGAACGAAGGTGGATCAGGAATGGTGGAGTGACGTTTTGAGCCTGGGACCATGATTCCTTAGGGGATGGTGGCGCAGGTGAAGTTTGGCATTAGGAGCAGCTCGAGAGAAGAGTAGGACAAACTTGAGACACCCTTGTCTCTTGCTCTCAGTAGAAGCTTCCTGCAAAGGTGCATGCTTTTCTGTTCTCTACAGATGGATTAGCACAAGTAATAAAGCTCTAAAAATTACTAAATTTAAATCAGCGTGAACAATCTCCTGTAGCCCTTTGGGTACTCAGCCCAAAGTTTTGTATGAACTTCGTCGGAGTTCCCTTGCTGTAAGAAAACTGCAAAGTCTCTGTGTGTGGACTTTGTAAAGAACATGGAAAGAATCAAGGCAGAGAAATGAGATAAATCTTGACTAATACAAACAGAATTGAAGTTTTATCCTGAGGCATCTGTGTGCAATATACATCAAGACGTAGGAGCTCACTTGGGTAGACAAAGTATTATTCGAATGTAGCCTTCAGAATTATTGAAGGCCTGGAAACCCTTTCAGTAGTCTCCAAAAATTCCCATATAAATGCAGTAGTTTTGTGAAGGAATTGCTTTAACATGTAATACAAGAAGAATCAGGCAGAAATTTGTCAGCATAAGAGGTGGGCTGTGTTTTGGCCACCTCCCCTTTCCCCCCAGCCTCTGTGCTTGTAATTAAGTGAAATACATAGCTGAAGTGATACCATTTAGCAAATCAGGTAGGAAAAGAGAAGGGACAAACACTAGAAATAATGTTTCATTAAATATATTCTCCCTTTTCCTTCTCTCCATATTGTGCATGTAATGTAGGGTGCCTTAGTAAATAAAGTGTGGATCCCTTGATTTTTAATTAAAGCTGTTATTAGAGCTATCACTCTTGCAGTCATTATATTGTGTTATCACTTCTACAACATTATTATGGGTGTTGGAAGTTTTTGGAGATTAAGGTATTCAGCAGAAAGTGGACTGATCTCCCGTGTTTCTTGTGCTATAAACTATAAATCTGAAGAAAGGCCTTAATGTAGGTAAGACTGGTTCTAATTCAGTGATTCAATTCTATAGGGAAAACTGACTTTTGGATTTATTCATTGGCAGGTGCTGGATTGCTTCCCATCCTCTGAATATGCATGTGGTCAGGAGAGAAGGGTTTTTGGGTGCTGGATGCCTTTCCTTCTGTGTTGTGTTTCATTGGGTGGATAGAGGTCACCCTAAACCCTGTGCTATTCACAGGCAGCTTAATATGATCAAGCTAAGGAGGAACGTTCTATGTATGAAAACTGCTCTTAAATTTAGGAATAATGGTATGATTCTTTAGGGCTCTGGAGTGAATGTTCTGTTTTAAACTTCCCCACTTCAAATATTTTTCCTGAAAGAAATGACATGGCAACCTTGTGCTATAAGACCTACAAAATGTTGGGAAAAGCCTCCAAACAGAGCTACAAAACAACTTTTTGGATTACTTGCAGTGCTGCTCAGTTCAGCCTCTCATTTGTTATGCCTTGTAGCACAGTAGTTAATGGTTAGTAATAGAATAATCTGCTTTTATTTTTTAATTTGGCACAGTTAATTTTTAAACTTATTTCCAGCAACAACAGGACATTTATTCTAGAGCAAAGCGGATGGTTTGGTACTCGTTCTACACCAGCCTTTGAGGTTTCCTATTATGTTAACTCTCAGTAGCTCAGTGCTTGGTAACGATGAGCTCTGGGAAATTGGTGGGAAAACTTTCCTTACCTCAGTTAATTATTCTGTTCACAGAACACGATCCTGAATAACTGCTGTGAAGCTGCCCAAGACAGGTGGGGAACAGGGAAACTAAGTGGTAGGAGGAAGCGGATTTGTTTTCAGTAGCAAGAGGAATGAGTGTGGTAAGCAGGGTTGAAATTATGTCCATGTGTTGTTTTGTTTATGTAGTGTTTGTCTGCTCGGGTTTTCTGCAGAAAAAAAAGTAATAGGAGAGGCAAACTCCCATGTTTATTGTGATTAATTCAATAAACTTGGAATATATTGGAATAAAACTGTAGGAAAAGAGTGTGAATAAGCTTTACAGACAGCAGCCATTTGTTGTAATGACAAACACAGTGGATATTCCTACAACGTCAGGAACGTCTCTTTCCACCTCCCTAGTTCATAACCTTAGAATACATCTCTCCTTTGGGAAGTGACTCCTGTTGCTCTTGTTAGTGTTTTTAGAAACAAAAACCTCCAAACAATCCCAAACCACAAAAGCTTGCCTTTAGGAGGGATTTTTCTTTGGCTGAAATACGGTCAGCTTAAGGAAAGACAAATAATACTCACTGTCAGCCCCACAAAGTCAAGCTGAGCTCTGATAGTCTTGCGTGCTCGCTGCTTTTGTCTGAAGGTAAAGGGTTTTGGTGCTGGTCTCTGTGGGATTTGTGTCATGAAGACTCCAAAAGTAGAAATTTAAAACACAGTGTAGAGAGAATCAGGAACTGATCACTGAAGAGAGCAGGAAGTAAAAGCAGTGCCAGCCACAGTGAAAAAGGAGTACTTTTGCTAAATTAAATGAGCAGTTCAGTTTCAGTGAGCTGAAAAATGCTGTTCTGACCCTTTTCAGAATGGAACTGGCTTTAAGTCTCAGGAACTGCGTTTTGCTCTGCTATTTGAATTATGCCATGAAATCTTTCTTGGTTGGCTAGATGTTGTAATACACAAACTTGATAAACAGAGGGAAGAGCTCCTGTCAGCAGTGCTCTGAGTCAGATTTTCCCCAAGACTGATGTTCACTACGGCTGATCTTGAGGAACACAGACACGTGTCAGGCAACGATTCCTTCTGGGAAGTGCTCTGATATTTGTGATCTTTCATCCCTAAATCATGTTCTGGAATTAATTGAGTGATTTTCCAGCCATCTGTGGTATTTGATGATATTGGATATATGTCTGGAAAACTAAGGCTTTTCCCAGTGCCCAGGTGTACCATGGAGTGGGAATGATTGTAGACAAGAGGGAACAGGCACATCAGCGGAGGAGTAAAAGGAGCAAGATGCTCTTTTTTTTTTTACTACAGGTTAAAAAATGTGTCAGGGCAGGAGCTGTGAGTGCACGGGGAATTCCCACGTGAACTTACACCTTGGGAACTCTGTGTACTGTGCCCTGGCCTGTGCAGGAGCTAACCTGCATCAGATACAAAACAAAGTGCCTGAACACCCATTGGCGTTTTTGTGATTAGCTGTCTTTGTTCAGAGAATTTTACTCTGTCAGCGACTACTCTGGAACATTTTTTGGGATGAAAACATTATTTGGAAAGATTTGCTTAGGCTTTTGTATTTGCAGTACAGTAACTGTTTCCTGTCAATTCCAAGAATTCTCTTCTCCCGTTTCCTCTGAAGCTGTTTTTGATGAGGTTAGTGGAATTGTTATGAGTGGATGGCCTGCAGAAATGCAATCAGATTTCTTCCATCAGGTAAATAACCCATGTTTATTCAGATTAGCCTTGGAACAAAGTTCAAATGACAAGAGAACAGCTATGAACAATTTCACAACTGCGTGTGACTAAAAAATAAAGAAGTCAGGATTTTGTAATACCCCCCAAAAGGAGCATATTTCTTAAAAACAGCACCAAATTACACCCTTGCAGTGAGTTAGATGCTTATCCTAGCATTGGCAACGTGTGAACTGCTGTCTTGATTCTTTTGATAGAACATGAACTGCGTGGCAAGGTTGTCTGGGTGACAGGAGCCTCAAGTGGCATCGGAGAAGAATTGACTTACCAGCTGGCAAAGCTGGGCGCCTTGCTTGCCATCTCTGCCAGAAGGGAGGATGAGCTGCAGAGAGTGAAAAAGAAATGCCTTCGTAAGTACAACTTAGCACTTCGTGCAAGCAGTTCCACCCTTGCTGGGTTGGAACTGGCACAGGAACACTGACCCACATATCACAACAATAAACTTAATGATGGAAGTCAACTTTATACAGAGCTGGTATCCTCTTTTTGTGAGCAAGGAGCCTTTGTATGGATGCGCATTTCAACTGCCTACACAAGCCACTGTTACCTAAAAATCTCATTATCACTTGCAAGTGGTCTTGTAAGGTACTAGATTAAGAAGTGGAAAAAATACTGTGGGAAATGGAGGAAACTATCTCAGGGGTATCATCCTGTAAAGAACCAAACCATGTAGCTGCTTGCTACTAAGAAATCTTCTTTCTTCAGGTTTGTGCACGTTACAGGCAGAAAGACAACTGACATCGCTCTTTGGAAAATGGACTAGTAAAAATGGTCAGAAAAAGTCGTTCTAAGAAGGTGTTAGAAAGAGGCTCTCCTGTAATCAAGAGGAAAAAATGTGAAGCAAAATATTTAACTATTTCAGTTATCTTCCAGTTAGCTTTCATATGCCAATGAGTCAGTAGTCTAGCTTCATTCCTCCTGTTTCTCTTTTTCTCTGATGTTTTCTGGCTTGGCAGCAAGAAGAATAGGCAGTTAATTCACACTGATAAATAGAGGGTTTGAACATGATTGACATTATGCATTTGTTTCAGACTATTTATCCTCTATAGCTCAGGATGGGGTGTTTTATGTGGAATGTATTATCACACCGACAGGTCCGTCTTAGAAATGTTGATAGAATGTCCACAGTCTACTTGGAATGTGTGCTAGGGAATAATCAGATGTTTTTCTTGGATTAGCACCTAAACATGCCTAGAAAGCTGAAAGCTGCAGCAGCCTACACAGAAAATCTTTCGAGGAACTTTCAAAAATGCACAACTCCTTAGTTTTATTTGTCTGAGGGCTCAAAAAAGCAGTCACTTAAACAATTTTACATTTGAAAAGAAGCGAGGGACACGTGATGACAGTGTGGTCAAGTGGCAATCATGACAAAATCCCAGTGCTGTGTGATGCAATAGTCTGCACAAGTCTACGACACCATTTGCGTCTGTGGCTGTTTGCTGCGATTGCAAAACTCGTAGCACGAGAGAGGCTGGCAGCAGCTGCAGTCCTGGATGGGCACTTTCAGGAAATGCTTGTGTGATGTGCTAAGGAATATTCAGAAATATTATTTCAAGTGTTGGGACCCAGAACACGGATTTATCTGAGATGATTTCTGCCTCTGCCAACTTTTGGTGACCCTGTGAATGTCTGAGCTGTGCCATACACAAGCTTGAAAGTCTTATGTAGCCTTGTGCTTCGCAAAACTTGCTGCTGAACTTCAACTGAAGGTCTGATTAGTAGGAATACTGGAAACTCTTCAGTAACACAGAAACATAACTAGGGCATGAAGTGTCAGGACAAGGGGGAATGGCTTTAAACTGACAGAAACCAGGTTTGGATTAGATATTTGGAAGAAATTCTTGCTTTTGAGGAAGGTGAGGCCCTGGCACAGGTTGCCCAGAGAAGCTGTGGCTGCCCCATCCCTGGAAACGTCCAAGGCCAGGATGGATGAGGCTTTGAGCAACCTGGGATAGTGGAAGGTGTCCCTGCCCATCGCAGAGGGGTTTAGAATGAGGTGATATTTAAGGTCCCTTCCAACCTAAACCATTCTGTGATTCTATGATAGTTCATGTTTTCCACAGCCAGCTTTTGAGTAGTGGAAGGTAGTAATTGGACCCACTTCCACTCTTATCCTTTGCTTCTCAAGGCTGTGTAAATCCATCTTCCACCCCCTTGCCTTGGCTGTTATGTGTGCCAGCCTCCCTAACCAACTTAGTGGGCCTTTGCTACACTATCTCCAGTTTATCAGTATTTGTTTTGAGCTAGGGGGTCCAAAATCAGACACAGTGCTCTAGGTGCAGTCTTAGAATGCTGTGTAGAAGCTCTTAAAAATCACTTTTCCTCAGTCTGCTTTTACTAGTGCAGCCCATTAGCATTTGTCATTGCCAGAGCCAGTGGCTGGCTTGCACTCAGCTTGCTGCTGTCCTTCCATCAGGATCCCAGGTCTTGTTAGGAGAGATGATCCCTGACCCTTTGGATGTTGGCCTGCAGTATTGCAAAGCATTGTCCTGCCCCAGGTGTGAAAATCTGCATTTTAATTTATTGAGCTTAATGAGCTTTGTCAGAATATTCTTAGAGCTTGTTAAAGTGCCTCTGCATGGCAGTCCTTCCCTCCAGCAGCTGCTCCTCTGAACTTGATGTTAAATCAAAATTTTGTGAAAACCTGTGGGTTTTCCCCCATCATCTGGGTCATTAATGAAGATATTCAAATATATTGATCATGGAGGGATACCACAGCTGATCACAAAAAGCAACTGAGTTGGTCAGGCAGTATATGGCCATGCTAAATCCATGATGGCCTTTCCCACACATCTTCCTGTCCTTCATTTACTTGGAAATTGCTTTCAGGAGGAATTGCCATGTAACTTTACCAAGAACTGAAGTTAGGCTGTATGACATTTGTTTTTTTCCTGTCCCTGGGGGGCTACTCCACTTAGAAGAACATTCCAAAAAGTGGTGACATTGGTCAGCTCTTGTAAATCATGGATGTATGTATTGCCCTGCTTGTACGTGCATTTTGTCCCTAATTTATCTGACTCTAGGCAGTGTTTCTTTCCCCAGAGCGTAGCCTCAGGAGTGTGGGAGACTTGAGAGGAGATCTTGCCAGAGAAGACTGAGGCAAAGAAGTCAAAAAGTACCTCATGTTTTTCTGTGCATTTCATCAGTTCCTCCTCACCATCCCTGTCCAGTAGTGAGCTCACTCTGCCTTTGGTCTCCCTTTTGTTGCTGCTGTACCTGTGGAGCCTTTGCTGCCTTTCACGTCCCTCAAGTCCAGTGGAAATTTCAGTTTCAACTCCACCTGGGTGTTGATCTTCCTGGTTCCATCCCTGTGTGCTTGTCCAGTGGGTCCACGTGCTTCCTGGGTGGCCTGTCCCTGTTTCCACCTGCATGTTTTGTCTTTGCAGCTGAGTTTAAGACTGTCCTGTAAGGTTTGAGTAACACGGGGTAGATGAAGCGTGAGCTGCAATGTGCAACATCAGTGTGAATTTGGTTGATTTATGGGGCATAACTGGAGCTCATATGCTGCAACACTCCTGCTGTAGAGGTTGAGCACAGCAGCAACTGAGCTGTGTGTCAGAAACAAGCACACACATCTTGTCCAAAGTTTAGTGACACCACGCTGTGGTACAGGTTTGTGCATTCTACACTGCTTAAAAGCTGAGGGGGAGAAAGAGAGGGAGGGAAGGGACTGTAAGAGCCATGGTAATACCTGTTGAGTCATGCATATGCCAACTCAATGCTTCATTGCACTTGGGCAGGAGGGAGAGAAAACAACTTGTATAACTCAGCTCCTGCAAGAGGCTTCTCTATTTCCCCCAACCACTCTTTCTTTTGTCAGAAATGTTGGAGGCTGTTTTCTCTCAAAAGCCCTAAAAAGGAAAAAAAAGTGGGAGGGGATGTTTCTTGGTTTAGCAAAGGTCAAATATGATTTAATTATGGATAGGCCAAATGAGTGACAGGCAATCTATAAGGTCAAGAATTACACAGTAATTGAGGTTGAAGTGGACCCCAGGAGGTCATTTTGATCAGCCTCTGCTGAAAGCTCAACCTCTGTTGAAGGGCATTTGTACAAGGGAGAAATAAAAGGCAGAAGAGGAAATGCTGAAGAGCTGGAACAAACTTCTCTGAGCTATAGTGTTTATCGTGTTATGAGAAACTGCTACCTTGGATCAACATGTATTGAAAAGAGTTATTGATCTGAAACCTGAGCAATGAATTTTAAACTAAGGTCTCCACTTGGGACCAAGTGGTTTTTATCTGGATATCATAATTGTTGCCTTTAAAACATCATTTTGGTAGCAGGCAAAAGGGGCAGTGGCATATTAGGGTTTATTAGTAAAAGCAGTGAGGAGCACCATTCTGGCAGTGTATAAATTGGGACATATACGTGCCTTCTACAGTGGGCACAGTGCTGGTCATCAGCCAGGAAAACAATGGGCTAGCGAATGGGAGAGGGAGCTTAGAAAAGGGTAACAGGAATGCTTGATTTTTGTAAAAGCTGTCTGTGAGGAGTGCCTGAAGTAAGGATTCCTCAGCCTAGAAAAGAACTAAGGAAGCTGCTAGAGGTGTGTGGTTTGAATGCTTTGGGGGGTGGAAATCAAACTGGGCAACAGACTGCTCATAAACAAGGTTTCTGGTTTGAAATTTCCCGATGTCAGAACTTTCTTACACCTTACAAAAGAGCAATTCCTTCCTTACCAGCAGTCTGTGTCTCTTCCTCTGCTCTTTTCTTTCTCTTCTGTGTAGCTTTTCATGGCTGGGCTGACCATGTGGCCTTGTTAATCCATGGCAGAAACATCCACCCCCCAACAGGTTTCAGCTGTGCAAATCTGCTTCAAGCAGCAGAGGTAGAGGTGTGGTCCTGAGAGAGCAGCTTAAAATACATTTTACTGCTGCATTTCTGGAAGAAATGGAGGACAAAATGCACATGGAGAGGTTGGAGGGAGCAATAAATGGAAATACTACTAACTTTAAACCAGACAGATGGGTTTATTTTAACTCAGTGGCTTAAGTACTAATGACCTTTGAACAGAGGCAACTCATGGGTTTAAGTAACCTCTTTATTTCTACATCACTGTTAAGACAAAGTTCAACTTCTTCTGTATTTCTAAGAAGTAGTAATTAAAAAATCAAAGCCTGAGGCCCTCTGAAGAGGGCAGCTGCTTAATGGGAGCAACCATCTTAGATGTGGCTAGGAATCGATTTAGGAAAAAAAGTAGCACTAACAAATGAATATAAATAATGTAAAAATTCTTGTTAGATGTAGTTAAAAAAAAAAGCTCAAAATGATGAAGATTTTGTTTTTGTGAGTCATCTGCCCCAAAACCCCAGGGTAACAAATCACTGCTCAAGAAATTCCTTCTATGGAAAAGGTCAGTTGTTCTGGAGAGACAGGGGGGAAAAACATGACAAAAAGGCTGGAACTTGGTGCAGCTGACTTTTATTTTAGGGGATGGGTATGTTAAAAGCTGTCAGTTAAACAAAAGCCTTCTACCTTCACCCAAAAAGCCCCCAGTAATTCAGCTTCTATAGACTTTGCCTTGTAGCTGCTCAGGTATGTGTGTTGTGTTTTGGGTCTGAATGTGTGAGTCCTGTTGTCAGGAATAAACATGCTTGACCTGTTGACATCCCAGTGTCAGGGCTCCCAATGTGCTTCTGAATCCCTCTGTGAGAAGTTTGTAGGATTTTACTCCCAACTATTGCAATTTATTTGGAGAAGTGAAACTTCTGTGTTGTGCTACCAAGCCTGTTTATAATAAAGTCAAGCTTTTCACAGACAAAAACCAATGATGAGAAAAACACTTGGTAGGAGCAGATTAAAAATAGATTCTATGTGGGGGTCAAAATGGAAGCAAAGCAAGCATTTTATTTCCAACCTGATGTTATGGTTTCTTGGTGTCTTCTTTGTGAAAATGTGGTGTTCAGAAGCATGTTATGTTGCCCACAGTTGTTATGTTGGGAATCTTGTTGGCTCCCATTCCCTTCATGGTTGTTTTTCAGAGATCAGCAGCCTGAGTGAAAATGACATCCTTGTTCTGCGTCTCGACTTGACCGACAGATCCTCTCACGAAGCTGCAACTAACAGTGTGCTCAAGCATTTTGGCAAGGTAAGGTGTGCTTCTGGGGTTAAACCACTTTTTCTCTGTAGTCTCCTAGATCTCCATTTATGTTCATATTTCACTTTTATTTTACTGTATGATAAATTCAGCAGTGTCTATATCTTTCTTCACTTTCAGTATTAAACTCACCAAGAAGTACCTGAATTTTTATCTCCTCTGCTGCTGGCTTCTGGATTTCAGCAACACCCAAATAATCACTGGCCATTGCCAAGGGCTAAACACTCACTTGATGTCACCGAATTGCCTGAGGAAGCACAAATATTAAAGGAAATTGTGTTTGTATTGATTTATCTCTGTATCTTTCCCGAGATCGATGTTTTGGTCAACAATGGTGGGCGCTCCCAGCGCTCCTTGTTCGTGGACACAAACCTGGATGTCTACAATGCCATCATGGAACTCAACTACCTGGGCACCATCTCGCTGACAAAGTACGTCCTGAATCACATGATCCAGAGGAAGAAAGGGAAGATTGTCACTGTGAGCAGTGTGATGGGCATCATGGGAGCTCCTCTTGCCACCGGCTACTGTGCCAGCAAGCACGCTCTGCAGGTGAGTTACAGTCTGGAAGTTAATTGAGTTAATTAAGTGGATCAGTACCGGTGCTGTAGCAGAGGGCTTTGTTCTCTGCAGAAAACACAAGTCTCACCTGAAATTTCACACAGTGGATGCGGCATCCTCAGGTACTGGAAGTCCTTTAAGATTCATTTGCTTATATATATATATAGATATAGATATATCCCAGTGTAGATATATCTGCCTGACTGGAATTCAAGTGCCAGCTTAGTTGGTTCTAACCACTACATGGTTAAATTCCAGTGTGAAACACAAAACCTCAGCCTCTGGCCTTCAGATGAGGGAATACCTCTATGAGAGGATTCTGTTGCATACAGAGCCCTAATGTCCTTAATTCGTTTAGGGAGAAAGAGTCGCTGGTGAGAGTTTTAAGACTCGAGGAATCTTTAGGACAGTGAAGTGAGAACAGTGAGTGGTAAAGCAGAGTTCTCAGAGAAATGAGAATGCCTGATCCATCTGGGAACAGCTGAACGACTCTTCCCAACAGTTCTGTGTCTTTCTGTGGTGTGAAGAACTGGCAGCTCCCAGTGCCATAGGAAGTTATCTTCTGCCTAACACTTTGCATTTGATATTGCCTGGAAAAACTTTTTGAAAGTGGTGTCACTTGAGTAGAAAAACATAAAAGAGGAGCTCAGAAAAGTTTCTGCCAGTATCATTGAGGAATCACTTGTTTAACTAGTAAATTTGTTTAGACATATTTGTCTTTCACCACTGCTTGGCCTCTTGCTAATGTACACTTTGATCTAAAACAAACTTCAGCTGTGCTCAGTGATGGTTTAAAAACTGGCACCTTCTTACTCCCTGCTGCATTTCAGCACATGGAACAGAGCAAACAACGGCTTAAGGCAAGGCATCAATATATTTTCAACAATTTGACCAGCAACAACAGAAATGTAACCAGTGGCTGACATTGCAAAGCCTCTTGAAAAGATGAGGATGCAGAAGATGGTGAGAGGTCTCTGCTAACAAAATTTTTCATCTAGTGATGGGGAGAGGTCTGTAGCTCTTCACTGGAGTGGCGATGCTGGAATTGCCCATTACAGGCCAGCTTTTGGGTTAAGCCTGGTAGATTTAAATTAAAAGAATGCAATGAGCAGGAGCCTGACTTCTCTTCATGCTCCTTTGTTTATTAAATGTTCTTTTGGTTGAATTATCTTTGGGTGTGGTGCAGTTGGGCCAAGCATGGCTGATTAATTGCAGAGCACAAGGAATTCACGTGTTGCTTTAAAAATACTCAGAATTCTGAACCTCGTGTTAAGATTGAGAGGACAGACAAAGCTCTGAAGACATAGTTTACTAAAATTAATTAAAATAAGTGGACTGAACTGCTTCTGTCTTTATTAGCTTCTACCTCTGCTCAATAACCAGGCCAGACTCCAAAACTCCTTGTTTCTTTCACAGTAACTCTACAAACACTGATTGCAGGTGTTGAAACATGACTTGCAATATAGATTTTGGAAATACTCTGCCTGGGAGTCTTTTATTGGTCTGGAGCTACAGCTAGATGAGGGCATGAAGCCCCCAAAAACTAGGAAAAGCTTTTTTGAAACTACAAACTTCCAGTGCAGTTCAGATAAAGGAATTCTGTAGGAATGGCAGCCCTCCTGAGACAGCCCCGTAACCCGTTTCTGATGGTGACCAAGAGGAAATAGACACTGGAAGAAGGGAGGGGAAAAATAAGCCAAAGCATAAAGTGATACTTTTCCTGTTCATCTTTCCCAGAATATATCCACCTGTATTCTAAGATCTTCTTGAAGGTTGTGTTTTAGCCACCAGTTATTAAACATGTGAGCCCATCTGACATGGATTCATCTGTTATGGGTTTTGGCTTGTTTTGTTGGGTTTTTTTAATTCATGCCTTGGAGTCTATCACAACACTTAATTAGGCTGCAATCTTAATTACACCTTTTTTTTGAAAAAGTCCTTCCTTTTCCTTGTGGCTTTGGCTTTTTTTATTTTTTAATTCCTTTAAATGGCAGTTGTAGGAGGAAGGAAGGAATTCTGCCTAGAATTAGAATCTGTTCTTGAAACAATCATGCTTTGATTCATGCCAACTGGAATTCTTCATAACAATGTTCTACTGATGAAATTGCCCTTTATTTCAGTGCTGGGAGTGCTGTAAGAGCATGAGTCAAGTCCACGGGAGCTTGCATCTGCCTGGTGCAGTTTCTCTCCTGGAGGAATGATGCTTGTGGAGATCATGTGCCACTCACCCAGTTGGAATTCATCTAATTGGTGCCATGGGGAGTGGATCAGAAATGGTGGCCTTCAAAATGTTCCTTCGTCAGGAACTTGTCTAAGAATCACAGGGACTGCACTGAGCAGCAACAGCTCCTCTCTTTGTTCACCGTCTGGTCATGAGTGGAATTCCTAAATATTTCTGTCAGGGTGGCAGTCATTTCAGCCTTGCCTTCTTCAGCATCTTCTAGGATTTTGTCACTAAGCTGGAAAGACCCAGAGATGGCTGAAAGAAGTTCCTGTCCCACATATTCTGTGTCTGAATGTCAGATCTGCCTTCAGTCTGGGCTTGATGGAAACACTCGGGTTCTCCCTCTTGCACTGGAGTTCCTTTACTGCTCCCAAATCTGGGTTTGTCCCTGCCTGAATTTGAAGAAGACAGAGCACTTTTTTTTCTTTCTGAGGAATTTAAAGCTTCTCTTCTGGGAGGAAGTAGAGGAATTTCATGCCAGCTACCTTTGAATATCAAGGATAAGTGCTGGAATTAGAAAACATGTACATACTGTACACAGAGCCTCCAGAGGGGACTGAGTCTATGTAAGATTCTGGTTTTCAAGAGGCTCTTGTCAGTGTGTATCAGCCAGGATTTCAGCTGACTGAGTGTCCCGGCCCTCCTGTGTTGCTGGTGAAGTCTGTGCCTCTTCTCTGCTGTAAAACCTTGGAGCTGCAGCACGAGGGAAGGATGAGGGGCAGCCGAACGGCTGCAGAGCAGGAACAGGAGCTCGCTGGCATCTCTGGCTGCTTGCATTTCATGCTTACAGGCTGTGCAGCCTTTAATGAAATCACCCTGACTCTGACAGTGCCCACAGAGCTGGCTGCTGCTGTGTGCCTCCGTGTGGCTGCTCAGGTGCCCAGTTTTGGGTACAGCTTGGATCCCAGGAGCGCCCCAGCATCTGAGCAGATGTAGGAGCTTTGTCACAAGTGACCGAGCCATGGTCTGGCTTCCCTTCTACCACAGCATTCCCAGACACACTCCCTTCCACCTCCTCGGCTCCTGGAAGTGCATCTTGAGTGTGCTCCCTTCGGGCAAAATGGGAGCCAGTTCTGTTCCTCGCCTCAAAGGGACAGGGAGTGGTGGGGGAGTGTGGTCTAAGTGTCTTGTTATGTGTGACTTCATCCTCAGCTGGACTGATGGCACGGCCTTTGTGACTGCACAACTTGGGGGTTTTGGGGCTTTTCTGAAAGAAGTGGGCTCAGGGAAGGAAGGGGATGAGGAAAGTGCAGGTTGGGATGTAGCACTAGCCTGGAGTGGTGGATAAAACACAGCCCTGTTGGTGCCCACAGGGGTGGAGGAGACTCCTCTCAGGGCAGGAGGTGATCCAGGGGAGGGCCTGGCTTTTTAATCCAAAACAACTGGGTGTCCGGGAGCACATTCCCATCTGTCCAGGAGCAGATTTCTGGGCACATAAGTGTCTAATGTTAGAATTTAGTCCTCTCCAGGCTTTGCTCGCATGCTGTGAAGACCCAGCCCCAGATCTGGGGCCAGCAGGTACTCATGCCTTTAAATTCCTGCTCAGTGTTTTTAGAGAACTGATCTGCAAAGCCTGTATGCAATCCATGAACTGAAATTAGCCACCAGCAAGTGGGAAATTGGAGCACAAGTTCCTGGTCAGAGCGTGCTGCCCCTTGCTGAGCTTTGGTGGCCGATGGTTCTGTGTCACCACAGGCCCATATCTGACTGGTTTTAGCCTGTGTTGCAGCTCGGGGAAGAGCTCTGGGTCAGCCAGCCCTCCTCCCAAGCTGGATGGAAGTAAAGCGATAAAATTTTACTACAGGGGGAGAAGTTTATCAGCCTGTGCTCACTCTGTGTCTCCGTTGTGACACAAAATTACGTGTTGGAATAGATACAGGGAACTGTTGGTAGCCAGGCCTGAGATGAGACAGGATGGGCTGTTGGCTCAGTCATCTTCCACAGTGCTTGACCAGCAGCTTTGGTGGAATGCAGCCTTCTGAATTGGCCACGTTTCCCATGAAAGTTGCTGTCTAAATGTGAATTGCTACAGAGATTCAGAAAACCTTGTATCCTCTTAGCTTAAAGAAAAGAAGTACTCGCAATTTTTGTAATTTTAGTTTAACTTGGATACACTGGTAGCATATTCCTGAGCTGAAATAAGATTTTATCTATGTGGATGCCAATTTCAAACTCTGCAGTAAATTCAGTGCTGCAGATTAAACCCCTGAAGTGTCAGGGTGCATTTTTGACTTTGCTATGCTGAAAATTTTCCTCCTTTTCTTCCTCACTTGCTTCATAGAAACTGTGTAAACTCTTTAATCTCACCCCAAATGTCAATTCAGCTGCAAAAGGGTGATTTCCTCGATATTGCAATTCTTAGGATTGGTGGCATTTCCACTGCCAGACAGCAAGTCTTGGCCTCAGTACAGGGACAGCAGAATGTGGCTGTAGTTTAGATAAATTATTGTGTATTTGGCAAGATGAGGATAGATTCCTGACTGGTTTATGTATCAATGTCTGTAACAGCAGATAAAATGCTAAATTAGCCACTGATCGTGAAAAGTCAAAGAGAGCAGTGGGAACTGCTTTTAGTGGAATGCTGTTTTCTTTACAGCATAAATTTGTATGAAAAGATGTCATCAATTAAACCCTGCAAAAAACATGGCAGAGGAAGATTTCACTATATTCTTGTCTTCTAGGGATTCTTTAATTCTCTGCGGACCGAGCTGACTGACTACCCTGAGATAAGCATTATCCAGATCTGCCCAGGGCCTGTACAGTCCCAGATCATCCAAAATGTCTTTACTGAGAATCTCGCAAAGGTAAGGACTCAGTTCTGTTGTGACAAACCCAACTTTTGCTGCGGGGCCAGTGATCCTTTTGTGGGGTGCTTTTGTCTGGTTTTGTCCTCCTAGCAAACACTAACCTCATCTTCTTACCAGGAAATGCTTTGAGTGGTGCAGAACTGTCTTGGAATTCTTTGTGGTATCAAGTCTCTATCAAACAAAAATTGAGTTTGATAATGGTTATGCCTTCTCTCTTCCAACACATACAACCCAAGTCTGGTAAAATGTACTGTACAGCCACCGTGCTGCAGTTTTGGGGGGGAAAGCCAGGATTTTCTGGATACAGCTCTGCCTAGGGAGTGCTGTCCTTGCTGCACAGGTAGGGTTTTGTTTGCCCTGGTCACGCTGTGCCCTGGTGGGTGACGCTGCTGCTGGCGCAGCCCCGGCTCAGCTGACACGAGCTGTGCATTCCTTTCCTGTTAGGGATTGTTCCAGGAGGAAAAGCAAAACCTTCCAACAGCACAATGGCTTTTAGTAAAGGCTGTCTGACAAAGCAGCTGGCAAAAATTTCTACTGTGATACAACAAACTGTAATCTGCCCTAAATTTATTCGATTTGAAGCTCGGGATAACCCACCAGTGACAGGGGAGGGGATCTCTCATTGCTGAATCGTGTTCTGGAATGATTTTTGTGTTGCAAAACTTCTGACTTGCGTGTAAGAAAAGATGTTCTTTTTGAACAATGGTGAAAGCTTGCAAAACACATTCCTCAGACTTTGGTGTGGCAGAAGACCAGGGAGGAGGAGCAAATCTAGACCAGAACTGCTTTTCCCTGTGAAACAGAAGGACAGATTGCTAGAGCAGCCTGTTATTACTGGAGTGAAATGTGCACAAGTTCACAGGGCTGTGGTTTATGTTCATTAAATGATACACAGGGACAAGACCTTGGGTTGATGTCCCTACTCCAAAGCAGCCCGCTGCTTTTCTCTTGGTTGAGATGGAGAGAAATGGCAGGAATATTTAAGTTAATGGGGAATGTGGCCTCATCTACTGACTTGGTTACTTGAGTAACTTTTAGGGTAGAATGGGGCAGGCACAGCTGGGAACTGGGGAGTTCCCATTCCTCAGAGCTGCAGATGGGGGAACTTGTTCAATAATCACCATCAAGTGGAAGCCCTGCTAAAGCAGGACAGAGCCTGGAGATCCATTTTTTTTAAACCTTTGACCCATCAATAGAGGCATTAATTAAAAGGGTGCTTTATTTGAGCCAAAGGAAGGTGGGAAGTGCTCCCACACTGAAAACCAGAGGATAGTCAGGGATGGGTTCTTCTGCCCCAGTCTCTGGGTGAGCTCTACTTGTGGGGAAACAGGGAGGAGTGTGTCTGTCACACAGAGCTTGGCTCTTTTCCTCCCTCTGTCGCTCCCAGGATCCACTTCTAACCCCTCCCTGCTCTGTTTCCCCCTCAGTCCCTCGAGAACAGTGGGGACCAGTCCCACAAGATGCCCACGGATCGCTGTGCCCGGCTCACCCTGGTGAGCGTGGCCAACGACGTGAAGGAGGCCTGGATCAGCGACCAACCCTACCTGGCCGTGTGCTACCTGTGGCAGTACGCGCCCACCTGGGCCTGGTGGCTCATGAACAGGATGGGCAAGAGGAGGATACAGAACTTCAAGAGTGGAATCGTGAGTGTGCAGTGTGTCCCCGTCTCTGCTTGCTTGTTTCGCTCTGCTGACTCTTCTGCTGTGGGAATGTTGGGATTGCACTGCTCCTCACTCACACTCAGAGCCCTGATGTGCAGGGCAGTGTTCTGTTCCTGCAGTGCTCCCTGGTAGATGCTATTTATTCTTACTGTGTTTTTGTTGAATTTGGTACGAAACCCCACCATGGTAAAGTGCTGCAAGAGCAGGAAATGCAAAAATAAGTGCGGCACATGCGGCTTAAAACTTTGTGCTTTCACACTGTCACGAGCTGTTTCAAAATAAAAACAACACTGTGAGTGAGAGACTTAACACAGCAGGAAGCTGGGTGGGGAAATACTGATTTAATGTCCTCTCCCTCCAGGATGCTGATGCCTCTTATTCAAGAAAGAAGAAGTAGGGATGAGGGTGTACAAAATCCTGCCGTTCTTGTGCTAAGGCTGAGAAACTTTTCATACTGCATGACTGCAAACAACAGCTTTTTTTTGTTTTGTTATGTCTTTGTCATCCTGTAACTTGACAGATCTATGAAGCTGATGCCACACTTGATTAAATAAAAATCTCTTTCTAAACAGACCTGTTTCATGTCAAACTCCCACAGGCCGAATTTTTAAGCTTATAAGAACTGAGACCTATGAGAGGCTGGGCTGCTCTGATGCTTGTTTGTGTGCTGCTCTGACACGGGTAAATACCTGGTGAGCAGCCTAAAATTATAGACCCCAGGATCCTGTTTCCCTCACTTTCATTCGTAATTCATGTTGATTTAAAAAAAACCCCACAAGTAGAAGGGTGTGGTATAGAGGGTAAGTCTGGTCTGTCTTTGGGCTGTGTCCCTTTAGCAAAATCTGTGTTTAGGGCTAAATCCCTTCATTTCTGACACAAGATCAGGACACACCCTCTGGACCCTTCCCCAGCTCCACTGCCTTTACACTTCCCTGTGTGTGATGAACATCACAATCTAAAGCAAGGAGGTGTTGCGAAGAACTAAAAAAGCTCTGCACACACCTGGCTGGAAAACAGAGCAGTTCAGGGGGCCTGTGGGATAACGATGGGGTGGCCCATCCCAAGCTTAGTCCCATTGCTGAGTGCAGTACCAGCATGCCACCAGTAATCCAAACAGCAGCCTGTGAACACCGACAAGGCCAGGGTTGAAGGTGCTCCGATTCCTGAATTCCAGATAAATCAAAGAAATGCTCCAAACCATGCAGGCCATGGTTCAAGAGCACACAAACAAAGCAACAGCTGAACAGGGGCACTTGGCTGCACAGATTTGTGGGACACAACAAGAAGCTTTGACCCCTGTTTCTGCCAAAACCAGAATGCAGACAGGTTTAAGGTGACGGTACCGTGAACCAGGGTCTCGGGGCTGCGAACATCCTGGGATGTGCCAAGGGGCTCTGTAAGCAGGCAGTGAGGGTGTGGGACGTGCTGCCTCTGACAGCAGGGGACAGGATGTGGCAGGGCAGCACAGCCCAGCTCCACATCCCTCTTCTCCAGCAGGAACTCTGCCCATTGCTAATTGCGCTCCTCCATCTGGTGCCAATCAGGAACTCTGCTGGAATACTGGGCCCGGTTATCAGCAGCTCTCCTCAAGGCCAGGGACCAGATGGAGAGAACACAGAGAAAGGAAGGGAAAAGGATCACAGCTCTCTGCAGTTTTTTCTCAACTGGTTTATTCAGTTTACAAAAGACAAAGGATGAGGGCAGAAATTGCAGCCATCTTTGAATAAGGACTGCTGCAAAAAAAGATAATTAAATTTTCTGTGACCATATGGAAGACAAGTAGTAAGAGGTTTACAATGAGGAAGGGAGGGTTAATTAGATTTATGAAATAACTCCAACTTTCCAGCTGCTGCAAGAGCAGCACAGAACTGGAGTGAACTGCTTGAGGAGTTCATGACACTCCTGGCATGGGAAGTTTTAGATCAGAGTAAACATGTGCCAGCGTAGTTCCTTCTGAGAGGGAGCTGAAATAGGTGCTCTCTATAAGCCCCTTCTGCGTCACTTCCATGGCTCTGCATCTCCAGATGCAGCTCAGGGCCCAGCATGGCACCAACCCGCTTTGGAGTTCCACCACACCACTTGCATAGTTTTTAAAAATCATTTCTGGCCCCTATCAAAAGGAACAGCCAGCAGCCAAGTCCATGGTTCTGTGACAAATTTTATCTGAGACAAAAGGTCTTAAAGGTGAGAAGTCATAAACATGCTCCAGATCAGACAAGGCTGGGTGTTCTAAGCCAGTACTACTCCAGTTATGGAGCAGGTCTGATTTAAATTGATTCTATAGGATTAGGAAATACAATTACCTAGTCCCTGCTCAGCATTTGCCTTCAGTGTAACCACTGACCTGCTGAGAACACACATTTATGTGCTAAGACTGGTGGTAGTGAACAGGATAAATGAGCCACTGGAAACTGGACCTGGACCTGTTTTCAAGGTGACCTGTAACATTACAAACCAGCTGCCCAAGTCTGTTCCAGCCTGTAGCGAGGTTAAAAAAAATTAATTACTTCTGGCACAGACAGCTGGATTTCCACCCACCCCCCATCAAGCTCTCATTGCATTTGTGGAAGACTGGTTAGTGAGGCAGAGAGAGGTTGCAAGTAACAACATATATAAATATATAATATATATATCATATATATGGATACTGGAAGAGGGAGATGAAATCATAGCATTTGTTCTTAAAATTTCCTCTGTCCCCTAATTATACGCATTTACTTCTTTCATCAGTAAAGTCACCCAGGTTATCAGTGTGTCAGAGCATGCACTGGTTTACATAAATTCTTTTTACCAGAGCAAGTACTTTGGTAAAAATTGTCCCTTAGAATTTACTTTAGTTAAAGCATGGTTGATAACTTACTACACCTAAGGAAGATCAGTGAAAGTCATATAACAAATGCTAGAACTGAACTCAGTCCAATACAAAATGGCCAGAATAAAAAAAAATTCATATAAATAGTCCAATGTACACTTTGGTTGTTGCCAACTCTGGGGTTGACAATACTACAAGGAGCTGTAACCTGACTGGCAGTGCAAGTCACCTGTCCAAGAAAAAAAAAGTAAAAATAAATCAGAATGCACCAAAAATAGTTAATGATCAGAATTATGTTAGTGATCAGAATTATGTTGCTCTTCTCTAAACTGGAGAAGAGAATTTCAGCATCTGGCTCATCAGCCACATAGGCAATGGTGGCTCATGTTCCAGCAGCAAGAAACCAGTTCCCAACTTCCTGCCTGCTGAAGGTTCTGGCCAGCACCATCTCTGTGCCAAGGACATGCACTGGCCTGGCACCACCACCCTGAGAGTAACACCTGATCCGTAGTGCATGAAGGGAGCACGGACATTTGATTCCCAACACGCAGACAGAAAAGACAGAACAGTAACAGTCATAATTCCAAAAGGGACAGTCTAGAAGAGAGGCAGCTGCAGGAGCTGCGAGGAGTACACGGGGTAGCCCAGGGGCGGGTCGGCCGCCTGCACGGTCAGGTTGCGCAGCAGGGCCGGGTGTGCCTGGATGCTGTAGCGCTCCTCGTCATCGTTGGTGGCATAGAGCAGCTCCCAGGACAGGTTGGCCCACTGGCCTCGGACGGCTTCGGCATTGAGCTTTCCCACTTGGACTAACAGCTCTTGCAGAGTGAGGACTCGCCCCGTGTAAATTCCCTACAAGAACAAACAGATCAAGATGTCCACTACATTCTCCGAGAAGACACACGAGCATTTTGGTTACAAAGCACTGAGTGAAGCTTTGGGGCTACACTCTATGAACACTTTAAACACAGCAAAGTGTATAAACCAGTCCCCTCAGTTCAATTCCACTGGAATATAATCAGGAAGTATTGCTGCATCTGAAGAACAGTGCAGTGGGATTTTCAACAACAGTGGTGCCAGTTCCTCTTTAGTACAAACCAATCTTGCAGAGCCTTCCTGTTTTAGAACACACTTACAAGGGAAAAAAAAGAACAGTGAAAAAGAAACCCAAACTTTGACCTAGTAATTTTTCTCCTTACCATGCTTGGGTCATGTCCCAGTGAGAACAGGTATGGCTTTTCCTGCAGAACTGCTTGCTGCCACTCCAGGTCTGACACCAGCCCGATGTACCAATCGCTTTCATATTCTTCCAGGTAATTCACCAGCTCTTTGAAGTTCTCTACTGGGCCCAGGCTGGCTTTGTCCAGCATAAGTTTAAAGGTGTATCTGAAAGGTGCAGAACGTCACACAGTCAGTTGTGCAGCAAAGACAGGAGGGAGAAAGGCTCTTCAGGCCACAGAGAGTCTCCACCAAACTCTTGTCAGTCACTGCTTGTCAGCTGAGTCACCGCCGGTTGGTCTGGGTGTGCTTTTAGCTCACCCACATGTAAAACACATCAGCTTAAACATCTCTCACTCGCCTCCCACACTTCCCCACTGCCTGATAATGGATAGTGCCAAATACCTAAATCCAGCACAACTGTCTAGATCTGGGGACAATGAAAAAAGGTTATTTTTCCCCACTGAACAAAGCAGATTGGAGGCAGCTGCTGTGGGAAGAGAAGAAAGAAGAAAACTCCATACCACAGGCTTCACTGCCTGGAGTCAAGGGCAATATTTATGTAGGAAAAACCCACAAATATATTTAAACTATATGGGTTTAACAAAACACTACTGAAGTGTCACTCCTCTGTATAATTTTTCTAATGTCAGGAAATGATTTTCCTTTACCTGAATGCTTTTAATGCCAGCTGGAAGAGCTCTGGTTTGCCTGTTAGCCAGTCCAAGCCAGCAGACCAGGGAATGCCACCAGTGTACGCCCTGAACACGTGGCTTGGGGCAGGCACGGCGTTATCCAGGCCAAACAGACCAAAGCAACACGACAGCACCCCGTGGATGTACAGGTCCTTCAAAGCTTTATCTTGCATAAGGTCTGTGAGTAAACTGGAAGGCTTCTTTTTCAGATGAAAAAAGTCCAGTTGGCTCAAAACAAAGTGGTACCATTCCTCTGGAAACCTCTGCCTCATTTCACTGACTTTGGAAGAAGGCACTGGCGCTGTTCTCCATTCTTCAGGGATGCTCAGCAGCTCTGAGTAAGAGCAACTAAATTCTACACGAGGTAAAACTCCTGGCTGTTTCCCTTTGTCCAGAGCAGGTAGCCCAAGCACCACAGCCCTGTTTAATTTATCTTCTGGTGACATTTCTTGTAGGAAATCATGGCTTTGTGTTTCTACAGACCCTGGAATAGACAGGTGCACTTTTGATGTCAGTCCCAACTGCCCAGGTTCTTTTCTGTCTCTTATTCTGCTACTGGGTTCAAAATCAAAAATGTCACTATCGTCAGTCCAGTCCTCCACTGTATCCACACTAAAGCTGTCTTCTTCCCTCAGAGCCCTGGATCCTTTTACTGCACCAGTATGATTTTCTGGAAATGATCCTTGTTTGTTCTTGTTGGCACTGCCTGGGCTTTCCCACGTCTTTGATTTTTTGTAACAATACTGGACAAGCATCCATACAAGCACTTTAACGAAATCATCTTTCAGGTGCTTTAAATTCTCATGGGAATCAATTATTCCAGATAACACATTCCTGGCGTCGGAATACAGCCGCACAGGAACAACAGTACAGGGAGTCAGGATGTGTCCAAAATGAGGATTGGGAGACAGAATCCTTGTGTGCTCCTGATGTTCAAAGGCCATTTCAAAAATTTCATCCACTCTATGAGCTTCAGCAGCATGGCAGGATGTTTCCTGCAGTTCTAGCCCCTAAAGCACACGTGAAAACAGCTTCCTGTTAGTCATCACCAGGACATAATTTTAAATGCTAGCAAGCTGTTTGCTTGCAGCAGAATTTTTCTGAACAAAATGATCATCAGTATTTCCACATCTGAACCTACAAATCTAACTAGAGATAACACCAATAACAAAGCACTTGCTGCAATATTAGACACAGATCAATGACTTAAATAAATCTTTGCCTGATGCAGATCTTACTAGCCAGTTTATTAAAGATATTGTGTCACAAGCTAAATGATAAAAAATTTCACATCTGCTACACGTGTCAATTGCAAGTCTAATTAGTATAACATTCATCTTAGAAAATTTACTGTAACATCAGGTAAGTCTGTTACACTGCTGAAATGTTACACAGCAAAACCTTTGCATGATTTCCAAACATCAACATCTCAGTGCTCAGCATGCAGTTACCTTAATGTTAACACCACAGTACGTGAAGCCTTTTTCCAGCACCAATATCCACATCAGCCTGTCCTGAAAGCGACACAAGTAATGTGACCCGGGCAGAGAGAGACCTAGGCAAGAAAAAAAACCAAACGAAAACTACATATTAACTTTTCTACATGCCAACATAAGAATTCAACTGCAAACTCAAAATATTTCTGCATCAACATCACAATCATTTAACACTGGCTAAGTAGCACCTTAGAATCTTTAAGAAACTGGCTGCAAAGCTGGATCTTGAAATTGCAGTGCAAGCTTTGAAAAAGCTGTGGAAAATTGGGAAACCTCACACAACTGCAAGACTACATTATTCACTCTGGACCAGGGTTAAACAACTCCACCCTCAATTCCCTTTTCAGAGATGATTTTCATGATTAAAGATCATTTTTGGCTGCATTTCCAACCACACAGTTCCCACTGATGTTCTCTGGAGACCTAAAACCCTTCTGACTGAGAATACGTTAAAGAATGATATAGCACAAGAGTTTCTTAATGGCCCAATTTGCTGTGGAGTAGGAAGTTTATTTGTTATCAGACAAATAAAAATATAACTGAACTGGAATTTGAAAACCAGGTCCTGAACAACATCAAATTAGTACCGAAAAAAAATCCCAAACAGGTACTTTTTCTCTTCTTTACCTATTTCACAAAAAGAGCAATGCCAAATTTCCTAAGAACTAGTGGTTATACTGTATTTGAACTATAGCCTAATGTCAATCCTCCTAACACAATGGGTCTATTCTTAAGCACTACATTTGCTGCCAGTTTATGACCTGCTTCTGCTGTCACTCATGTCTGGTGACCATTCACTTACAGAGAATTTTAGTTTTAAAATGTTGTAAGATGAAATCAGTGAAACCAACCATTAAGCTGTAATGAAATTTTAAGTAACCTTTTCTATCCCACTGAGCTAATGAAGTGCATTTTCTTGTTAACATTTTGCAAAGATTTTAATTCCTTTCTTGCTAGCTGTTAAAGCTACTAAAACTCCTTTACACAGAAAAAATGATGGGTTTAAATTAGTGGCACACAAAGTGGTACTGCTTCCTTTTGAACTCATCTGAGAACACCACAGTTTTTCTTGCTTGAAGACATTCATTCACAGATTTTCACATTAAAGAAGAGACTTTTAACCCCTCAAGACTAGTGTTTTAAATTACATATTCTGAGGCATACATGCCACCACAGTCATGATGGGAATGGGGAAAAAACCCCTATTAAAACATGCATAGATATAAAATAGATAGATATGAGAAATACATAACATATCTATATGAGAGATAGCTATATATTATAATAATATAATAAATACATCTATTGTACATATAAAACATAGATGGACTAATGCAGCAGACAAACTGAATTATCCTTCCTTAGAGAAAAAAACTTCCCAGTTTTATTTAGAACCTCCCTCTAACCAGTGATGAAAATGCAGCAAATGTTTCCTAGTAAAGCACCTGGATATATTCTTCAGAAAAGCATGATTAGGGTTAGCTTCCACTGCCTTCTAATATTAGGCCACTTTTTCTAGCCATAAGCCATTTTCTAAGAGGCTTATGTAAATATTTGCCTCTTGTCTAAAGGCTACAATCTTTTGATTATTTAGGTTACACAAAGGCTGTTTCTCAAGAAAATGACACTGCAATTTTAAAACAGTTACTCTGTCTCCAGCTGGGAAAAAGACTGGGCATTTCTTCATCTCTGTCTCTGTAGTTCTATGGAAACCCTATCACAACACCTTTCACAGGCTGTAAAACCCACAAGTGCTGCTACAATCCTACCCCAAGTACCTGCACAAGACATTAAGTCTTATCAACAGCTTCTGCTCCCAGCTGTTTACTGGTAGCTACGCTAAATCACGTATTTCACAAACACCCAGTCAATATTCACCATAACCAATTAACACAGCCAAATTAGCAAAGTCACCTTCTGGATGCTGAGTAATGGGATTGATGCAGAGACAGATAGACCTACATAGCCACAGAGAGCAGTTTGACACACGGCCTCCTCTATGCTGTCCGGCTAAAGAACTCGATTTACTGCCTCCAGTTAGGTGGGATGAAGGCATTTCATCCTTTTCGTCCAGTGTAGAAAGGTTAGGATTGATACTGTTTCATCGCCACTTAGTCTCTCCTTAAATGTAACAAACCAGAGTTATTTTTTTACAGGATTGTAACAAGTGGAGATCATAGAACCCTTATGGTTGGAAAAGACCTCCCAGATCATCAAGCCCAGCCTTTGACTAAATACCACCATGTCCACGAAACGATATCACAAACTGCTACATCTACTTGTTTCTTGAATGCTCCCAGGGATGGTGACTCCACCACTTCCCTGGGGAGCCTGCTCCAAAGCTAAACCCTCTGTTCCATGAAGAAATACTTCCCAATATCCAACCTGAACCTCCCCTGGTGCAACTTGTGGCCGTTCCGTCTTGTCCTATCGTTGGTTGTACAAGAAGTATAAAAGTAACCACTTTTTCCTCAACTGAGCAATCCCTCAATATCAGATTTAACCCACACTGTGAAACGTGGTTTCCAGCTACAGATTCTCCCGTTCTCCAGCAAAACCATGTTTCCTGAAATATTTAGCTACATAATTCCAGTGCTGCCAGTACCTACCCAGGCCACCTGCCGCCAGCGCGGACTGCAGCGCTCCGGCCAGGCTGGGCACGAGCTGCCGGTAGTACACGGTGTCGGAGCACACGCAGGCGGTGCCGCCCACGGGGCCCGGCCAGCTCCGCAGCGGCCTGGGGAACCCCACCAGGAACACGGGCAGCGTGAAGAGCGGCAGCAGGGGCGAGGAAAGCAGCGCGGAGACGGCGACCAGGCCCAGCAGGACAGGGAAGAAGGCGACGTTGAGCGCGATCAGGGTGGCGCTCGATTTGCGGCGCTGCTTCTTCTCCGTCCACGATGTCAGGAGGATGGCGATGGCAAAGTGCAGCTTGGAGATGAACTGCAACAGCCGATCCCGCAGGAGGCCAACCTGCAGGAGACAGGCAGGAAGCACGCTGTTTGCAGCATATTCAGCACAGCTACAGTAACTTTAAGAAAATTACATTGCTTGGTGTTAGAAAATATCTTAGTACCCAGTTTTTAGCTTCTATCTGCCGAGTCCTGGGCTCTGTAATTCTCCAATAGGAGAGGGCAAGGAAACAGAGACTTCAGGTAAGAACTATCTGCTTAATTTTACATTATGATCATTACCAGCAAGAGTTTGATTCCTGTATCAAGGCTCCTGTTCCACCAGAGGTCTGGATTAAACACCAACATCTGTGCTGCTGACACAACCACCATGTCTAGTAAGGCATTTTCTGTATTCTGCCAGACCTAAAATAGAGATATGTTAGAAATACATTTAAAAATATATCTATTTATCTCTGCTTTCATGACCTAGAATATTTCTTCTAGGTCGCCTTGGTACTCAAATCATGTAGAAGAGCACTTCTAAGGCTAACATATTTAAAATTCCAATTACCATCCTAAATATCCTTGTGAATCCAATGGAAACAGACACGGAATGCAGGTTTTGTAGCGAATGGTCAAGTGACAGGAACGCTATCATAGCGAACGGAGACACTGCAATTGAAATAAAAGAATCATTGACCTCCTTCCAAAAACATAACAAAAGTCTACAGAGGTAAGCAGTCTTATTGCAGGATGGAAAACCTAGCATAAAAAGAGAAACTTTCCCCTCATCATCACCAACTCCTCTTTGTATTACACTCCCAGGATATTGAACAATTTATTTGCACTAACAGCCCAGGACAAGTATTTACATCAATGCTTAGCTCTTACTTGCTATTAGTTCCTTTGTCCTTTATTTGTTTCTCCAAGAGAATACTCAAATAAGTGAAAATAAACATGGAATAGCAGTCATCAATCTACTTTTCCAAACTGACGCTTCTTTACGTAATTAAATAATTTAAATCAATTTTTTATTCCCTCGAAGTAGGTGCATTTGCCTCTAACCTCCCAGAAAGGAGGCTGTACCCTTTCCTAGCAAGCTGTAAGAACCAAATATTTAGTCAGCTTGAAGACTTTCAACTCATTTTGTTTCCAAGTACCTTCAAAAAGATCTATAAGAGCCATCTTTTCAAAAGTGGGTACTGCAGTTGTAACTAAAATCCTTTAAAAGGCCCTGCTTTCTCAGCTGGGCTTTTAAAAGGCTCAATTTTTTAGGTTCACCCCTAAAAAAGAAATAAATAAAATCACTTTCAAATATTCTGGACCAGTAACTTTGACCTCAATGCACAATTTAACAAGACATCAACAGATATTTCCAGCCATTTGGTTTCCCTTGGTTCATTCACAGAATCTTGCACACACAGTAATTCTAGAGTTTCAATCTCCCTACAAGCATCATCTAACAAACAACAGACAGTGGTGTATTCCTACCTAGTGTTAGTAAAATCCTCCTGACAACACCAACTTTCATTAGCCTTCTTTGCTTCTCCATGAACACAGCCACAGTCCTGACATCCTTTGGGTAAAAGGGGTTTCGGAAGATTCCAAACAAGTACACTCCCTGAATCTCTCTAAGAATCCACATAATTACAAGCAATAGGATCAGAATGTAACTTGCTATGGCCTGGGGACTGGCTTGGGAAAATGATGAGGAGCCTGCAAAGTGATGCAGCAGGCTGGCTTCTGTGAGAGCAAATGTCAACACAGTCACATAGAAAATAAATTCCCTCCACCCAAATTGTGTTCTAAGACCTCTGTGCATATTTTTAGATTTGCTGGAGGCTAAATGGCTGATCATGGTGTGTTTGAAGGCAAACCCAATCTCACTTAGGTTAAGACTCAGTATGAACCCAAATCCAGTCATGAAGAGGATCACACCGAGGGGGCTGGGAATGAAATACGATGCTATTGCTGTTCCAGCAGAAATGAGAAACATTACTAACAACCTGCGAAGGAGAAAATAAAGAAGATTTGCTTGAAAAGAAAAAGGTTATGAACAATACTGATATATTTTACAATTGTATAAACATTTACTTTGTGTTACTTGACATAGGTGAACCTCCTAGTCCAAACTCCAACAGTTGTTCCATTCCCCAGAGAAAAAGTGCATCAAGCGGGGGCAGAATTCCCATTGCCCACAAGAATGGCAGAAAAAGAAACAGGATGTGCAAAATCTGGTTTGTCTGTTCTAGAATGGGTGCGTTGACAGCAAACCTGGATAAAAGAAGAAATGGATTTGACTTCTGTGAAGGGAAAAATAACTTCCGTGTGGGAAGACTTTCTGTTTAATTACTACAGCAAATCCCAAAGCAAAACCATTACACATTCAACCTACAAAACCTAATGAGTATCTTTTAAAAGGAAAAATAAGGACATACATTTATGCTTGGGGCAGTAACACATTAATTAGAACACCAGAACAGAGACTACCTTTTCATTTAAAAGGTTTGAAGCCTTCAGATGAATACAGTGATGCAATTCTCCCAATTATTTTTGTTACTGTTGTGATAATACACTGAAGAAATATTTGTGCAAAAAAGAAAGGTCCACAGACTCAAGGCCTCAACTGTTAAACAAAAACTGCGAAGTATTTTTTTCAGAAACACAAAAGCAAAATTTTATGCAATTTCAAGGCCCAAGATTTAAGCTTTAACACTGGAAGAACTGGCATGTTGCCTGTACACCTACAAACACTATTGTATATTCCTAAAGAAAGTTTATTTTTCACATAAAAGTGTCAAAATCTTCCTGCAAAAACACGAAGAACAATATTAGAAAATTGCGTAAATTCTAACCCATACGTAGTTCACCAGTTAGACTGCCAAGATATTTGGTTTCTCTCTATTTTTTAATAAGTAAGCAAGCCTCAGAGGAATTTTATCAGGAATTTAGACAATGTCTTAATTTTCTCCTCAGGAAATTAAATAGAAGAATTTGGAGTCCAAGACCACATGTATAATTCTCATACCTTACCTGAAGTGGCAATTAGGGTAAATCATTAACAAAGACATCTCCGAGTGCAAAACTAGCAAAATCAAACATGATTTTTTTAACGTATCTGAAGTACCCCAACCATAAAATATGTACACGTGACAAAGGGATATAAATATCACCTGACAGGGAGAAAGAGTGCAGAGAGTAAATCTAAAAGCATACTGTTTTAAGAGCCTGGTATTACAAATATTTTAGCTGAGACACTCATCTGAAAAACAGAAATGTGACTCTCCTCATTTGTAGACTGACATAGCTCTTTTGTATTGCAAAAGCATTTAAAAATCCAAGTTCAAAATCCATATAACGAAGCCACAGCAATATTCACATTTGCTTATCCATTCATTAAAACCAAATTCAGAGGTGGTTTTTGGTTTTTTTTGGGTTTTTTTGTCTGTTGTATAAAAGCCTCTGCTATCACTTTACAGAGCTTACATTATAAAGTATTCCCGGATGAAATCTCGACATAAATCCAGTAATCCTGAAGCTTGCAGTGTTTAGATCTATGATTCCAGGTCAGGAACATGTGTTTTCAAAACACAGCCTTTAAAAGGACATAGATGCAAATGCTCCAATACAAAAATATGAAAAATGACATGGTAGAAGATAGTTTTACCTATCTCTTACTTACAAACTGCTCTTCCTACTTTACGTGGAATGCTATAAAAATTTAAGAGCCTTTTATGCACAGCATAGAACCTCAGTTTTTACCATATATGCATCAATCTTCTTTCTTTGAAGTTACTACAGTTGACTAAAATCTCAACTTTTCCTTGGAAGAACAATTTAACCTTTCCCATCAAAAATACACAGAATAACCATCACTTTAGGTAGCTAAACGTATTACTACATTTACCTGTGTGCAAGATCCACTGCAATAAAGACAAAAATGTAGAAAGGTCTCATCAGAGCAGTGATTTCGTAAGTATCCAGTGCCTGGAAAGTGGCTGTTTCGGTAGCTGTGTTTATGATTAACGAATACTCTCCTATACATAGGGTCACCCATCCAAACACAAAGATCACAACGGTTCCTCCAATGTTGCTATATAACAAAGTTATTCTGTTTGGCAGCAAATACCAAGTTCCCAGCCCACACAATACCCCTGCCAGAAGGGAATGGAATACAGTGTTGATTATATACTTCTTGCCAGGAATAATAAATTTTACTGTCTCTGAACCTACACAGCTGGAAAATTCAAACTCATCTTCATCTGTCAGGGTATTCTGAATTTGCATTCTTTCTACTGTCACTGTTTTCTGCTTTGCATAGAGGTTTGTCATCTGAAGAGCAAGTGCGGTAACAAACATGAGTCCTCCCGACAGCGCTGCGGTGCAGTAGTCCTTCATCACTCCCAGCTGGTACAAGAGTGTTCCCACTCCTCCCCAAACCCATGGCGTCAGGAAAAGGATGATCTGGTTCACATAGATGTAAGGAGGGGCACAGTAGCCTAATTTGAACCGGGGACCTCCCAGCACAGTCTGAGGGAAGCGCTTCAAGAAGAACTCCTGTTTGTAGTCATTGAGCAGGGGTACATCTGGCCCCATCCTCGTGGCTCAGGAATGCTGGCTGGGGATCATCTTTCCTGTGAGAGAACAGAAGGGAATATATGGTCACATTACTGATTCTGGAACTCGGAACCCAGGGAATTCTTGTGTCTGCTTTTTATGTACCAAGTTACAGTGGAATTCTGACATGTTGCTGTTAGAATTTCCTAGAATACAACTACTAAGCAAACATCTATTTTAAAATGTGAACACATTCTTTCATCTGAAGGTTGCAAATAAAAATATATAACCTGTTCTTGGGAGATGATAAAACCAACTCATCTCCAGACCAGAATACCTTCCTAAAACTGACACTTTCCCCACCCAATCTGATTCTAATCACACCTTGCAAATTCCAAATAAACCTGTTAAGGATCTCTTTATACAAACAGAGTCTGTGATTTCGGTGAACAGTCACACAAGTGCAAGAATACAGGCACACAGAGGTACCTGTAAAAAATCAAAGGTTTATGGAATAAAGTGTTTTCTACATAAATGTGTCAAAAAATATAAGCAGAAGTATTACAAATTGTTTTCCACATCAGCATTGTTACTGCCCTCCCTACACAGCCCAGTTGCAGGACAGGATCTCACTGTAATGAGCACTACAATAAAATAAACAGTTCACTTTCTGCTTCTTAACACTTATAAAATAAAAAAATAAACACAATACTTGTGAGTTGTAGTAGAAGCAGCACATATATTCTTCTTTATGCCAATGGAGAAAGCTGAAAGAAAGAAAAAAAAAAAGATATCTGTAGACATTTACAATAACCCATCAAATAGAAATAGGTGCAAATACTCATTTAGAGAGGATCAGGCAATGTAGAAACAATGAATTTACGGTGGTAACTACAATATTCAAATATAACTCGATGCTACTAATCATGAAAGCAAGAATCTGTAAGTGACAGGTAGAAATACTCAAGCTAAGAAATAGGGTGAAAAAACCAGCACAAAAAAAGCAGTGCCAAACCCTGTCATTAATAATAATTCTAAAAAAGAGATGGTGTGCATTAGGAGATGTGCAAGGACTGAAATTCTGACTTTCTTCCACTGGACCTGTAGGATCTGATGAACACCTACTGCCATCGCTGCTGAGACATTAAAAATTAAACACTTGGCTGCCACAGTCCTCAAACTACTGTGATCCCTTTTTTCTACAATACCAAACATTTCTGAGCCCTTCTGAGAACAAGTCACCCCTTTTATTTAAACAGGTATCAGTCACTTGACTGTAGGTAGATGTTGGTCATTAGGGAATGAAGTTGGAAACAGTGCAAATGAGATTTTATGCATCATCACCACTGAAAATTTGCATTCTGTGCCCAGTAAGTCAATACACTCCACCATGGAAAGCAGGACCCCACAGGCTCTGTAACTGCTCTTTATTTAGGCTGTGGATTTTATTTTTTTTTTAATAAAATATTGAAAACACAGCTTTTTTGGTCATACTATTTCAAGCCACTGAAAGTTTCTTAAAAGTAAGGAGAAGGCAGCAGTCAGTCCTACTGGAACTAATGGAAAAGACACATGTTGACGATGGAGAGGGGAATTCTTCCCAGTCAGCTCAGGAATTTAAAAATGTAACAGTGACACACCCAACTAAAACCAAATTTCAAATGTAATTAAAAGGTATCACAATTCAGTCACTCTTCTTTAGAAAAATAAGCACTGTTTAGAGGGTACATGGGTGTGGAGCTTAAGTTGCTGGGATAGTTACATTCAGCAGAAGATTTACAGGCATTGAAATGTTAGAAGCTGAATTTAAAAAGAAAACATAGAACCAATAGGTGCACAGTTTTCCTTGAAAAACAGGTTTTGGGCAGCTGTGTTTTTCTACCCTGAGAAGGGCTATTTTTGTTTCAAGTTCCAGTCTGCATTTGTGTTTGTCAGTTTATATTGCTAACCAAATGTTAACAAAACATTCCTCTTACAGTTTCTGTGTAAACAATAGGCATCTTTGTGCGAGACACGAGAATCTACGCACATAAACAATATAGTTCCACTTGGCTCCGCTCCAAAACGAGCCATAAAAAGAGGTGAATTTATTTATAAATGAAAATCCCAAGGCTGAAGCTCGCTAACTATAGAAACTCTTCCCCTCTGCTATGCTCCTGGCTTCCAAATAGTCAGGTAGCACATCAGGACTTCAAAGAGGGACTCATACATGTCGTATTCCTGTGCAAAGCCCTAGCAACAAGGCTCCACACATTTGTGAGTGTTTACAGGACCTGGCTTCAACACACATTCCTGACATACAGGCCTGGCCCCACTTTGACAACTTGCCTGGATACCCAAACAACCCCCAGCACAACAGTCTGTCATCACCAGAGGGAATCCGTGCCACTTGGACACTACCACAGCAAGGATGGAAAAAGGGCTTTAACACCATAAAGTCACTTCACAAGTTTCCCCTGCAAAAACCTCTTTATGCCCTTCTTACGAAGGGAAACAAAGCAAACCTTGCCACAAATTCAGGCAGGAATTCACAGGAGGGCACGAATTTTAGTCCAAATGAGCATCATCCTTCATGTGGGCTGATGTTAGACCAGCTCAGTTTGGTTTGCTTTTATTTTTAGCAGATTACAGAACATGTGTACAGCTTTCTGCCACCTAAGCAGCTGAAACACATAGGGCTTAAAAATCCTTACCTCGGTGGTCTTGCAGGTGTTTTCTTGTGAGGATAAGTAAGGGTTACACAGCTTGTAACCTTGCTAGCACAGGTTGGAGGAACAGGTGGGGAGGTGAAGGGGAGGCTGTGGCATCCCCTGTCCCACCAAATCCAGATGCACCCCGTGCCCACCTGTGTGCCCGGACACCTGGTTAAAGATTCCCTGGATGAACATCCATGGCTAAAGACCCCACAGTGCTGCAGGCCAGATTCCAGCCAGGAGCCAGGCCGAGCAGGCTGGGGGCCACTGCTCAGCAGCGCTGATGCCATTCCCCGATGAGACCAGGGACACAGCATTTTGGGACAGCACACCCCATCCAGTTAGGGGATGAGCATCCCGGGATCACCTTCGGGAAGGGTCGCAGGCCGCCTCCTCCCGAGGCAGCTCTGCCCCTGACCAGAGGGGCTCCCACCTGAGCCACCACGCTTCCCACGCACCCACCTCCCCTCACCTCTTCTGCAGGCACTGAATAAAAACACCCAACATCAAGCGACTACAAAAAAACACCTCTGAGGTCTCCGGAGGGGAGGGGCCGGGGGGCAAACCCGCGGCAAGGAGCCTCGTTGGGGAGGGCACCTACCTGTGGCCCGGGCTCGGAGCGGGGAAGGGGCCGGCAGGGCACGGGGCCGAGCCGCCAGTGGGAGAAAGCGAAGGAGGAGGAGGAGGAGGATGGCGGAGCGCTCCCGTTCTCTGCCCGCCCCTTTTTCCCGCCCCTCAGCCGCCGCCGCCATTTTGCCCGCCTGAGGGAGGCGGTGGGGCCGCGCTGCCTGCGGGAAATGGCTCCGGCGAGCCGCGGGGCCGGCGCTGTTCCGGGCGCCTCCTCGGCGGCTCGGTACCGGAGCGCTGAGCGGCGATGGCGCTCCCGCTCCCTCACGGCGGGCAGGGCCCCGCCGCCCCGCAGCATCCCAGAGTCAGTCCGGGTGGAAAAGACCTGCGGCATCATCGAGTCCAGCCCATGACCGAGCACCACCGTGCCAGCAGGACCGTGGCACTGAGCGCCACGGCTGGTCTTTCCTTCAGCACCTCCAGGGACCGTGACTCCGCCGCTTCCCTGGGGAGCCCATTCCAATGTCTAAATCACCCTTCCTGGGAGAAATTCCTCTAATGTCCAGCTACCTGCCCTGGCACGTCTTAAGACTCTGTCCTCTTATCCTGTCCCTTGTTCCCTGGAAGCAGAGCCCGGCCCCCATCTGGCTTCAACCTCCTGTCAGGGAGTTGTAGAGAGCAAGAGGGTCCCCAGCATTCTGACATAATACCAAAATGCCCCTAAGAGTTCCCTGAATCTTGAATATTAATGGCTTTTGTGTGCTAATTCAAGACGCAAATACTGGTTTTAGCCTCAGGTAAAACCAAATGCATTCTGTTTTCTTTTGAATAAAGTTGAACATTCAGTGGGAAATTGAAATATTAATCCAAAGAGTGTGATACTACTTACCACATCAAATTACACCCATTAAACACTGAGAATGCTTAATAGATTCAGCACACATAGTATAACTTATATCTAATAATACTGAAACGTATAATTCAGTGTATTAACACCAGGACATGCATATCTACCTTAATAGATGTTAGAACAATCACCATGTAAATAATTAGGAACAGTTATATCCATTTTAATCTGAATATCTAATTTAACACAGAAGCATGTGCTTGGAGTTTTAGATAGACAAAGGATTCACTGTAAGCAGTTCTTACCAAAAGCATCATAACCTTTTCATAGGTCTGTTAATCTTTATTCTTCAGAGATAATAAAAAGGCAGTTGGATTGGGGAATCCAGTGTAAAATCTTGGAAATACCACCAACGGAAAATGCTCATCTATCTTTACTGAATTTCTTTTAAATGTAGTTCAGTGGTACAGATGATTCCAGCCTCTTGGATAATAAATTTTAAAAAATGTATGTTTTTTTTTTCACTATCCTTGATCTAATATTTATTCACCCTGTCTTTCAAATGTATCTGTTGCAATCCTATTAAAATGATTTATGTCTCGTAGGTATTCCACGGTAAATAGCATCTCTGTGCAATTTCCTAAAGTTTGGTAGCAAGTATTTACTTTTTGGTTCTCAAGTTTCATCCTGTCCCAGTTTCTCAATTCAGTTACAATTTTGTAAAGATGATGATTCTCTTCTGTAATATTTAAATCCTAGATAATGACAGCGGGGTGAGGCAAGCAGACACTGGATTTATTTCTTTGCAAGCTCTGCCACTTGTGTTTCAGAACTCAGAGGAAGCTTCTTCAAAAGTCTGAGAAATAATTTCCTGTATTTTCACTCTTGCTCAAAAGAATAAATGAGAATTTCAGTCAGTGAAAACTCCAAGCTACTGGTGAAGGGAGAATAGTAATTTATTTCTCTTAAGAGTCCTAAGAATTTTCTTTGTCATATAAAATAAGATAAAACCTGCTAACAGAGTAAACTCTTCCAGATAAATTCTGCTGACCTCCAGCTGTCTTTTTCTGATTATCACACAATATATAGCTGGAAACATGAACTGTCTCACTGAATTTAACAGGACTCCTGATCCTCTTAAAATTACAATACACATAAACTATTTCCAGATTTGGGACTTGGGTTTTGGCTTGCTTATTTTTATTTTATGAAAAGTCTATTAGTCCTGACTCCCTGAATAATAATATGAACATTTCCATAATTTTAATGTTTACTTTGTTTATAGTGATGAAGGTGCAAATATTTTTCTTACTGACTTTTCTTCTCTGTAAAGATGAACCAAAAAAGTGATTTCTGTTTGGAAATGCATCTTTGTGTGCAGCTGTAAGGGTAGGAGAAACAGATGCTTTCTTGCATTTATTGATTATTAAGAGAGAGAGAGCTTGTAGGCAATTTTTTTTTTAAGAGATTTAGTTCTAGGTTAAAAAAAAAAAGTTTAGTTTCAAATTAGACTATAGAATTGTTTATTCTCTTTTTCCGGATGCCCAATTAATTATTGTTTTATTGCAATCCGCAGGCTGGCATTCCCAAAGGGAAAGATGTCAGAGGGAAATCTGACTCCTTGTTTTACTCAATCTATTTGTCCTGCATCCTACAGGGGACTCATCCTGTGTCTGTCTGTGTAGGTTTCTGGAAATCCGTGTGTGCTGGATGTGTGTTATCCATGACTACTTTCCTATGGCTCCCTTGGAAGTAATGCCTTTTGACAACGTGGCCGTAGGCTGGCAGAAAAACACGCGGAGGAGCTCACTTCTTTCTGGGTGACTTTATCCCTTTAAAATAAACTTTAGGAAAAGGTACTCCATTCCTACATGTGGAAGATTCCCATGTTTTCACAAAGGGAAAGGCTTTTGGTGACATTCCTGAGCAGCCATTAAGAGTTCAAAGGTAACATCCATGTAATGAGTTTTAGCAACTTGAAGTATCAGCTCCCATTCAGGTGCCCTTCCTGTGGCAGCTAAACATGCTTCAAGTAATTTCAGTATTCCTATCTGGCTATTTTTTACAACATTGAAACATGAAAGTACTTCTCATCAATTTAACTTTGTGTATAACGTGGTTTGGATTTTATGAGAGCTGGATTCTTCAGATGAAGGATAAAACACTGAGTTTGCACATTTCCGTTTGTGTAGGATATTCTTAAAATCGGGAGCTTTGGGCTGAATTATTTTTGTTGTTTAACACAGTAACGTTTTCATTTTTCCCCCCCTCTTTGCATTTCAAGCTGAAAACATCTTGATTATGGAAGCATCTAGTTAAATATTTGATGTTTTGGGAAAGACTCACTTCTCTTGGAAGTCTCTTTCAATTGCTGTGTTTTGAGAATCTGTCACTGATCTGAGGAGAAAGGGACAGAGAGAGAATTACATATTGCAAATTTGTGTACTACTAGAATCCTAAGTGACAACCCAGGATTGACTGTGGGATATTCTGCATCTTTAGTCTGACAGGGTGCAATAGTCCTGTGGCCATGCAGCCTTCACGGTTGTCATTTATACCCCAGTCCGTGGCCACACGGATGTTGTGGATATAAACAGAGACAGATCATGAGGGAGACTCCCCGCTCCAATGACACACAGTCTCTTACAGCTGGAGCTACAGGACACTTCGGAGCTTCCAGTGGAGTAGGAATGTTTGTATCACCTACGAGGCAGCGTGTCCTGTGTCCTTGAGCACTTCACCCAATTAAAAATGGTCATCTACACACTTGCTACTTGACAAAACTTGGCTCAGGTCACCACTGTCCAGCATGCAACTTCTCAAAGACTTAAAAAAATACTCTTGACCAAGAAAATTCAGAGATGAGAGTGCAACATTTGGGCTTGGTGTGATATTGGGAATGAAGTAGGTGTCTCTGGAGGGAGTTGGATGCTCATCAATTGGAGAACTTCTTGGTCATTAGGAAACATCTCTCCAGAAGCAGGTCTGAGCTGCTGGTTTGTGATGGTGCAAAAAGTGCCTTGATCCACTCTGAACTGGGATGTCCCTGGCTGGGCTGGTCCCTGCTTAAGGAGGAATAAAAAGCAGTGGTCTGGTGTCAGGAACTGCCTTGTTGAGGGGGGCTAGGGGCCCACCCCAAGAGGAAGGAGGCCAAGGACCTTCTTAGCTCACTGTGCCACTCCTAAAAATGTTCTAACCATGAGGCTACAGACATGAGGCTGTGGAAGAGCCACTATCAGCTATTCTAGTGAAATCAGGCTGGAGGAGGAGCCTGATCCCATCACGCAATCCCATTTCCCTTGTGTGCCCAACTTAAAGTGTTAATTAGTCCTTACCTATCGTTTCTAATTGTGTCTTCAAAAAAGCAGGCCAGGGAGGGAAGATCTCAGTGTAAAGACTCTCATGTGAAATTCCCACATCGAATCAAGGAGTTCAGCCATGATTCCTTGGTATACACCAGAATCATGTCTTGCCCCTACAGCATTACAGGCTGTTAGGTTTCACACGGAGAAGGGATTCCCTGCCAACCACCCAAACACTCCTCTGGAGCAAAGCTGGACCTTCACAGCTCTTTTGGGTGGCAATATTGAACTGTGTCTTAGACAGCAGAGCAACATTTTGGGTAAACTGGTTGCTATTGTCAAGAGCCATGGGCACACCTCTGAGCCTGTCCAGGTCTGTCCTAAGCAGTAAAACAGTATATAGAGAGACAGAAATGGTAAAGCGCTGTGCTGTGCTGATGTGCAGCACACTGCAATACTGTTAATTAATCTTGGTTAGTTTGATGTCCAGTTTTTCTGACATGGGGTTTGATCTAATCTTGCAGAATTCTAAAACTCTGCCTTTTTTCTTTTTATGTGCAAGTACATTTAGAAGAGATTTTCATAATTTCTTTGTGTCCAGCTTCTCTAATAAGGTTGGACAGGTTCTCACAGTTTCTGTTGCTAATATGATTCCTGGCAAATAGAGCAGAAGGTTCAGGAGAACAAAAGAAGTGATCTAATTTTAGTAATGGTGCAGACTGAGTCTGTCATTTTTCTCTCTCTTTTATCCTGCTACCCTTTCTGAATGTCAGAACCTCTCCCAGCACTGCCTCTTTTCAGTTTGAATTGAATTCTTGTTCCTCGTCAAGGACTGGGCATGATGAGTTTTTAGATACTCCTCTGAACAGACACTGAGTATTTGAGAGGCTGATCAGTGAAATTCTGACTTGTCACAGGTAATTTGCTAAGAACTAACCACTTCCACTGAAGCTTTTTTGCAGATTAGAAACTCTCATATCTGAACTTTCACTTAATATGTATGTCATATTTATTTTCTCCATTGTAGATCTTAAATTGAAGTGTGAGTCTATTGCAGTGTAAAGACAATAAAGGAATTTAGTTTCTGAAAGACAAAGAAGGTTGCATTTAGTGCAATAGATCTGCTCAGTTTGTGAGGTGCTCAGACCTTGATCCAGTGAAGGTCTTTATCTTGTGCATAATTCAAGTGTGAGAATTTCTATAGAAGCCTTAACATAAAACATACTCTTTCAAAGGCAATGGAAACACAAACATGTTTTAAATTAAATATATGCTTACAAACTTTGCTAGATTTGGATCTTGCAGGATTGTTCTAGTGAACAGCAATTATACTTGTCTTAGTCAGCCTTTATGCTTGTGCTCCTGTTTTGGATGTGAGAAATAAACAGGCTGTGTATGCAATTGGAAGGATGGCAATTATAGACATCTGATGTGCAGAACTGGACAACAAAGCAAAGAGTAAAGAATAACGTGGTTTGAAGTGAAAATTGCTTGAGCTGTAAAAAAATGCAGAGGACGTCCTTTGTTGGGTGTTTATTGAGTGTACTACAAAAACACCAGTGTGGTTAGGAATGAATTATAGTTCGACATTTGGAGACATAGTATATAACAAAATGAAAAATAAAGCCAGCCTAAAGATTCATTTTGTTCCTGGGCAAGTCTACTTAATTAACCATGGCAAACATGATTAAAAATGTGCAGTCATTTTTCAAACTAAATAATTCCTCAGCATCTAGCTCCAGTTTGTTTCATTTCATGTCATCTATATAGAAGGGGGCAGACAAGCATTGCAACGGAATCTGTGAAACATACAACCAAATGACGCTTGATGTAACAGACCACACCACTAGATCTAAAAATGGGATTTGGAATACACTGGATGCACTTTAAAACAGTATTTTCATCTGTCTTTGCAGATGAAATAATTACGTATACCTTCTTCCCTAACTTACATGATGGACTTAAAAACTAGGCTGAACGATTTTGAGATGTGAGGAATGTTGCTTCTCAGTTTGTGTCTTTAGGAATTACATTTACATTGCTTTTTCTGAAATCATCAGGCCTGAAAAAAAAAGAAAGCTTAAATATATTCCAGGAACTGCAGCTTAAAAGAGCCCTCTGCCAAAAAGGCAAATCTGGCAACGAAATGTCCCTTATCATGATCAAACAGCTCATCATGTAACCAGGAAATGGGAGGACCATTCTTTCTCTATTTCTGTTTTCCATCCATGAAGAAGCTTGGATGGTTCTACCAAGAGGCTCAGCTGCCAGCCCGCCCCTTCAGCAGTGTTCAGTCTTGCTTATCCCTTATCTGGTGCCTGGCCATTGCTCCCACTCCACCTACAGCCATAGAATAGGACAATATTTCTGCTGAAATGAATGTTCATGAAATACTTCTCCTCCAGGGGCTGAGTGGAAGACTAGAAATGAACAGGGGGATCTGGGGGCTGCTGACAGTTTTCCCCAGAGTTCGAGAAGGCCAGCTCTGCCAGGCCTCTCTGTTGGATGCTCTGGAACCATCTCCATAGTTCTTTCCTGTATCTGCCACTTGTTTGCCACAGGGTGATTTTCTGGCTGGGCTAAGGCATCCGTACCCCTTTTGGTGCAGCAGATCCGGTGGCACAGGCTCAATCCCCATTTCAGCCAGCCCCTCCCACTGCTATCACATGCAGCTCTTATCAGGATGCTACTGCTGTGGCTAACGAAGTCGGTGTTCTTGAGGCACATCGAGAAACCTGGCACCCAGCCCTCAGCTAGAGCTCAGATTCTGCAACAATAATGTTTACGTTGGCAGGCCATTGAACAGAAACTCGCGTCCTCTCCAGCTGACTGGTGTGATTCTAGCAATTAATTCAGCTTTTCCAGTCACAAAAGTTTGTTGATACAGCTTGTGGCTCTTCCTGTTTCCAAACACTTCAGTAACTTGGAAAAAAACTGGCTCAGCAGTCACAGAATCACAGAAGGGTTGAGGTTGGAAGGGACCTTTGGAGGTTGTCTAGTCAAGCCCTTCTCAGAGCAGAATCAACACACAGCAGGTTTCTCAGGGCGTGTCCTCTCAGATTTTGAGTATCTCCAAGGATGGAGACTCCACAACAACTCTGGGTAACCTTTTCTAGTGTTTGATTTCCTTCCCACTATAAACTTCTCCTATTTAAATGGGGTTTCCTCTATTGCAACGCATGTCCACTGCATTGCCTCTTGTCCTCTCACTAGGTACCACAGAGAAGAGTTGGTCTCTGTGTTCTTATTCCTTCACATCATGGGTTTATATACATTGATATAATTCTCTGACCTTCTCCAGACTGAACAGCCCCAGCTCCTTCAGATTCTTTTTGGTGGTGCCCAGCGACAGGACAAGGAGCAATGTCCATAAACTAAAACATAAGAAGTTTAACCTCAACATGAGGAAGAACTTCTTACATTGATGATGGCAGGACACTGGAACAAGCTGCCCAGGAAGATCATGGATTCTCCCTCTCTGGAGATATTCCCAACTCACCTGGACACATTCCTGTGTCACCTTCTCCAGATGGCCCTGCCTTAGCAGTGGGGCTGGACTTGATGATTTCCAGAGGTCCCTTCCAAACTGAACTATTCTGTGGTTCTGTGACTTTGCAATTCTCTGAGTTGACGTTGGTGAGATTGCTGTTTGCCATTTGGAAGTATTCATAAATAAATGCTTGGGGTAGAGCTGGAGGGATGGAAATTGGGGTATCTGAGGTTCTCACAAGACCCACACATCATTTTTTAACTTGTGGCCCTCACACCTGTAAGACTTCATCATCCTGAGCTCTGGAGGCTGTCAGAAGTCTGAAAAGAGGACAAAACCAATCCATACAAGTGCAATTACATACCTGTGTAAATCTATACAGAAACAAGAAACTGCAGTTATTTAATTCTCCATGTTGTAATTTGAGTCCTAAAATGTTGTATTTGTAGCATTTCATTTTAAATGACGTCAATGCTGCCCCAAAATAAACATCTGTAAATGGAATCCTCTTGGTCATGAATGAACCACTTGTTTTCTGTACATTTATATGACTGAAATTTATGGTTTCCTTTGTATACTGGGGTTTTTTTCTGCATGCTTGTGATGCCATGATTTTTTGCCTTTTCTTTTATGCCCGTTTATACCTTTTTGCAACTTCTGTACTCTAAATGTTTTTGCCTACATTCTTGGACTTGTATGTCAAGCTAGGAGACTAAACATTTTAAAAGCTTCATAGTTAGGGATCAGAGTGCCCCAGACCCCAAGGTCCTCTCCAGAACACATTTTGTAAACTGAGGTAGAACCATCCAGGGGAAGGTTCCTTGGGGAGGGGGGCTCATTCGAGCCTCTCATTGGGGAATCTTTGATAGATATGCTAATTAGTAAGACATATAATGTTATACCAGATCTTTGGTGGGGCGTACATTGCGGTGTGCATGGAGGTGCATTCGACCTGGATGTAGTGCATCTAAGGATCCTTAAAATAAATACCAAGGTAAAATCCCTTTTTCCCTTCTAACCGTGTTTGACTCTTGATTTTAAGACCAAGAAAAGGCAGTTGTTCTTTCCAATAACAAGACCTCCCTGTCTCTGCCCTCAGCTTACCAATGGTGAGAATGTAGAGTGTCCATCTGGTTTCCTGAGTACAGAGGATACGGCAAAATGCTGGTTGTGAAATGTCACTGACTGGAATTGCTATCAGATTGCCAAATGTCCTGAATATGCCCAATTTGTTCTTTATCATGTTGCATGCTATTTTGGGGTAGAAGGACCTAAAGCCTAAGAGAACTGAATTTCTGTTTTTTTCCTTTGCTTTTGCCTTTCATGTGGGACAGTCATTGATTCATGACATGGATTTACACTCATCTGTGAAATTTGTTACTTTGTGCTATACCTTGAACCCAGACTTTCCTGTCTATATTGAATGGCTCAGACAATGCACTTAAGACATTGAGAGCACAATCCTGTTTTCTGGAAAGTCAGTATGGAAGATACCTTTGTGTTGCCTGTGTTTTCAAGCGTTTGGAGATCAGGAAAATCCAGGCCTGTTCTTTCATCCACACTGAGAAATTTAAGCACATTCAGAACTCTCTAGCTACCTTTCTTTACCCAAACTCACTGAGTAATTTTTAACATTAACATAGTTTACTTTTTTTATTTTACTTCCCTGGTTTGAAAAGTGTTTGTTTTCTTTCAGGTTTTATGCTGCAAAGTTCTCAATAGCACCAAAAATTAGATTTGGCAACTAGAATAACATTATAAAGGGGATGTAGCAGAGAAAGGAAGTAGAAATGTTGCTAAAATTATTTATGATATTTACAATTAATCTGCACCCTTCTAACTTGAATGTTGGAGCAGGTCAGGATTGAAGGTCTTCATGGTATGGTATTATGGATCATTTTGGGTTCATGGAGATTAGGGCAGCAGATTTTAACCCCTCAACTCCATTCCTTGTGTGGCTGGATGTAGCCCAGTTCCTTGCCTGGGGCTGCCTTGCTCTCTGCGTTCCCAGCAGGTGAAGTGCTCTGCGTCTCCCCTTCAGAATGCTTCAGTTTGGAGGGTGGAAGAATGGCTTTGAGTTTAAGATACTGGACTGAGATGCATCCAGGCTAAAATAGTAAAAAAATGTTTTCTTTCAACAAATGTGATTTCTTGTGACCTTCAGTAAATCTGCTAACTTCAGCTTTCCCCCTGCAAATCAGGTACTGTCTGACTAAGTTGGTTGGATACTGGATGGTGGGAGGGAAAACATAATTATTTATAAAAAAACCCCAAATCCTGCTTCATGGACAGAGCTCATCTCTTTTAAGTAGGTCAGAGTTGTTTCGGAAAGCGTGGCTACAGTCACACGGTGCTTAATGGGCCCTGTTAATGTTTCACACTTTTACCCTCCTTTTAAAACTTCCATTTTGGAGTCAGATGAGTCACTACAATATAGTTTTTCTTTTCCTTCTGCAGTTCACACATTGTCCCGGCATCTTGGCAGCAGCGCTGGGGAGGCGCGCTGGTGAATCCAGGTCCCCCAGTCTCCGAAGGAAGCGCCCCTGAACGGGTCCCTGGGATTAGGCAGGAAGCGGAGGTTTTAATGAAGCAGACTCCATTCTTCCAAGGGGTGAAGGGAGGTAAGGGAAGCTCCTGTTGCTTATGTGATTATTGCTAATTACTGTAATTGAACATCCTCATGACAGGAATATTTGGTGCCTGAGGTAAAGCTTGTTTGCTTCCATTCCTTTTTTTCAACTGTCTCGTGGTGCCCTCTCGAGGTAGGAGAGCAACCCTTTTTATTCCTTTTTTTTACGGCAGCTGCAACACGAACTGCAAACACAGACCGTGGTGAAGAAGCTGAAAAATTGCTGTCTGCTGTGGAAAAAAAAATAAAGTTGTTATAAATCCATGCGAAATCAGTGGGGGTTTTTATTCCCATTTATAAAAGCATACCAGTCTCTTTGTTTCCATCTTTTCCATGAGATCAAGCACTTGAAAGGACACAAAAAGCACAGGGGATGCTTCCTTGCAGTGCCCTGAGGCCACAAAGGTGCATTTCCCTGGAGCATGAACCAGCAGATCATACAAGGTTAAAGGCTTTTTCCGTGAAGGAAGGGAACACCTTTCCCACAACGTGCTCTTGTGCCCTTGAGGCAAAGCACAAAATGCATCAGGAAACGCTGATGTGTTTGGATATTAATGTGGATTAGGAAACTTGACACATGAGGAAGGCTGACCTTAGGGCTCAAGTCAAGCAGAGGGAATTCTGCTTGTGAGGGAGGTCTGTGAATGAGGTGCTGGTCCCTCCTGGCTCGAGGAAGCCAAATGCCTTGGATGTCATCACCACATCACTGTGAAGGACTGCAAACTGTTGGTTTCTCTTTAAATGTGACTATTAGATATGTGATCCTGAAATATATCTTTCCAGGTGACAGGAGATTGTCCTTCCAAAAATGCTTCATCTTAAATTCATCAAGGAGCAAGGACTGGCAAGACTTTGGGTCTTGAAAAGGCAGTGAATTAATCAGTTTTGGCCTGGGCTGGGATAGAGTTGATGCTGAGTGTTTGGGGCAAGGACATCCAGTTTGAGAGATGAGCAAACTATGGTGCTGATTTATTTAAAATATTCTTTTTCTAAACATCTCTGCTATTCACAGATAACTTTTGATGGGGATAAATGTAAACGAATGCTGAACAATGTGCTGGATCTGAAGGCATAAATCCTCTCCACAGAGCTGCAAATTGAAGACTCAAGGCTGTGGTTGTGTTGAAAAGGGACTTTTGGGCCTAACAAGGAGTAAGATGTTAATAATACCTTTGTTCACTGTTACAATAGGGAACAGCTAAGTGTGGTTTGGGGTTTCTGCCAAGTTAACCCTGACTTATTCCCATTGCCACAAATACCCCTAAGAAACCTCTTAACATCTTATTAAAGACAAAGAACAAAAACCAGTTAATACTCTTCATTTTAAATACGGTATTTAAAGTAAAAGCTTTCATTTTTAAAACTTCATATATTTCCTTTCCCTGTTGTTAGACTAGGGGCTTTGAAGAAATTTCACATTTTATGTGGCATTTATTTTCTTGTTGCAGAGAAAAAAATTTAGCTTAAATGGTCTGAAACTAGCACAGTCTTTCATATTAATGGAGTTCTATTTCTTTAGGAAGAAATTTCAAGTGCTCTGAGTCAGCCCAAACACATGCTAACCTGGCTTGTTTTATTATTTCCTTCCCTGTGGCCCACTGGGCTCTGTCCCTCTGTGGTTTCTGCCCCTGTTGTCAGCTCCTTGGGGCAGGAACCATGAGAAGCACATTCAGACCCAGGACTGGAGAGAATTGCTGTGGCAATTGGAATAATGACAACAAAAAGCCGTGGAAAAATAAGACAACATTAAATAATTATTTCCACTTTTTATTTCTCCAGCAAAGAAGGGCAAAAGGGAGCTGGCTTCTGTCTGCAGTCCTGCCTTTAATTTGCAACTGTGTGTTCGGGAATCAGAGGCCACTCAATATATGGTTTTGGAAACCTTTGGGTGAGTATGAGGTGGTGGGAGGTGTTGGTTTAGGGGCATCTCCACGAGGACCTGATGGAGGGATGATGACATTATAGTATTATCTTGACAAAAGGGAAGAAGTGAAGGAGAGAGGTGTCAGGTGTGCCTGGGTACCCTCTGGTCAGGTCAGGATGTCTGAAGCATCAGGGTCACACAGGTCCCATGGTGTGTAAAATCAGGCTGGCAGAATATGTTGGAGTGACAATCACATTCCCTCCCACTCTCATACATTCCTCTGCTCTCCTCTGTGCCACCCCCTCATCTAAGGAAAGGTGGCATCTTTATTCTGGTAGAATTAACTAATCAATCTACGCTGTTGGTGGTTTCAATTATGAATGTTCCCTCCCATTCTTAAAATGTTTTCACTTGTTTTCTTGGCAGGACCTTGAGGATCTCTCCTGAGAGCTCCTTTCACATAGATATGCACAGAATGAATAGTTTATCTCCACCTCCTGCTGACTTTCATGAATAATTCGATGTAAAAAGCTAAGTTGGACTTTTGCTGCATCGGATAACTTGGGAGTACCAGCTTCTAATATTCCAGCCACAGACAGAAACAGTTTTAGAGGACAAAGTGGCCTCTCTGGATTCCACTTATTTCAAATACCTAACCTTTCCCTCCTTCCCTAACCAGGCTCCTTTGAGCTTCCCAAAAAATAAGAGAGGCTCTAGGGGCTTCCAGCTGACAGAACATCCCTTGTGAATGAAAGTTCTTTATGTTGACAGAGAAGATTTAGTGGGACATACGACCATGATTTTTACAGTTTCTTGTTTGCCTCCCCAGGTATATGCCAGAAAATCCTGTGGTCACTCCTGAAGTTGAGCAGCTCATTTTATGGAGTGCATTTTGCTGCCCAGTCTCACTGAAGGCAAGCAGAATTGCTTATCTGAGTAATGTCACACGTGTGCCTAAATGATTGAAAAAGACTGAAAGGAGCTGGGAGTAGAAATAATAGCACTACTTCATCTCTCACAAAACAGAGCCAACAAAATAATGAAGCCATGTGAATAAAGAACCAACATAATAATCAAGCTCTAACCATTTTTGGAAAATTAGCACTTCTTCCATAACAGTCACGGCTGCTGGGAAAATGGTACAAAATATTAACTGTCAGGTTAAGCACACCTTAATCAACATGTGCCAAGTCCCACTGATGTGTCCTCAAACCTGTTACTTAAATACTTGTCAAGGCCCATTAAATAAACAAAATTTTAAAGCCTAATAGCATAAACCACATAAATAACATAAAAGAGCCATAATGGTTGAATGGGTGGGTGTTTAGCCCTTCTTGATTTAAAACAGTGAAGTGAAAAATGTTGGGGCCCTTGAAGGTGATTTTGAAGACGAGAAAGTAACTGTGCTACACAAACAGCAATCAGAGACAATTAAGAGAACTGGGACAAGAGCCTCATTCTCCCTGCAGACTGCATGGGAAATTGCACTTTACATTTCAGTCTCATTGCATTTCAAATAAGGCCCCCAGCTATGTCATTTTTCAAGTCCAACTCAAATCAAAAGATATTGCTTAAAATCTTCCTATTACTCCAGAAGTGAAAGGAATGATTGTCTATGCTGATGAGCCTGAAAGATTGTCTTGGAAAGAATTTGACAGTTTTGTCATTATAATGTTATTACTGCCCCTGAAGAAGGCTGACAGAGGCTGAATGCCAACATGAGTACGAGGGTAGTTGAGGATGGCTCTGTGCTGCTGCAGATTTTGTGTTGTTTCTCTGCAGAAACAGCAGAGAAACTGCTCTATGCTGTGCATGTGTTTTCTCTTAAAGCTTAGTCTGATGAAGAAGCTCAGCAAGACCCTATGTTGACAATAGAACACAACATACAAGCAAGCTCAAAAAAACCCTCATAAAAATGGAAAGAATTAAAATAGGGAAATTTGGAAATAGTTATCCATGTCTAATTATAACCCTGTCCCTATACAGAAAGCACAACCCACCAGCGATACTTTTAAAAGAACTTTCTGTTAAGCATGGGAAGTGTTCCAGTACATGATTCAGAAATTTCCTGAAGTGCTGAGGTGGTCCCACTTTTGCAGCCTTCTCCCCACAGATGGGATTACAATGAGCTTGCAGAGCTGTTGTAGCAGTTTTGGTTTGCCACAAAAGTGATGGTGCCTGGGAATGAGCCCTGCCCTTGTCCCTGGCTCCTTAGGGGGACCCAGTGCTGGCCCAGCCACCGCTGCTGCTCAGGCACACGTTGGAGTGCAGAGGGAAGCAGCAGGACCCTGCATCTGTCTGACTGCCCTGGTGGTGCCCAACAAACCTTCCCTTAACCAGCCCTGACACCTCTGCTCACCGTCATGGAAGCTGTGAAATGGAGGAGCTGTGGTGCAGCCACAAAAGTGGTGCAAGCTTTGCCTTAGGGCAACTTTCCCATGGACGTATCTGTGCCAATCCCATCTTACTGTTTTCTTTGCACAGGGCACTTTTTTCTCTTAAAGATTTTAACTTCAACTCCAAGTAAGATGCTCCCCTTCCCCTGTTCCCCTCTGGTGACAAAGGGACAGAGGCAGAGACTCTGGGTTGAGATAACAATTTACTGAAAACAAGCAGCAATGGGATGAGAAACAAACAGTAACAGCAACCATATTTTAAGAACAGTGTACAAAAGGGTGATTTATACACAAAGGGTGCTCCATTACCTCAATGCAATTCCACGTGGCCACTGAGACAAAGACAAAATGGCAGATGTTTCCACAGCCCAGGAGTTCCTTCAGCACAGGGAGCTTTCTCCAGCCCTGTGATTTAAACTTTTATGTTTCACTATATAACAATTGTCTGAGAGATAAATTACAGTTACAGTGACAATCTGGCTCTTGCTGTCCTCAATCCAGAACATAAACTACTCAGATCTCAGGAAAAAAAAGTGATCCTTTGTTGCCTTGTGATGGTTGTAGAGCAAATATACCCACTGAAATTAAGAGGAATTTGTAAAGGAAATAGCCTGCTTCTGAACCAGGGATTTTAGAAGTAATTACAAATTGTGATGGCCCCAAGAGGAAGCCTTTCACAGTGTGGGGTCAGAAAGCACCTCCAGCAAGACCATTCACATATGGAACTATGCAAAAGAAAGAAAAATACTACAAAAGCATGTTCTCTGCACTCAGAACTTTATCCCAGTCCCCAGAATTGCAATGGATAATGTCTGTAGCAGAAATTAATTTATTTTGGTGGCACTTCCTTGGAGCACAGTACTGCTCAAATGATGTTTGCAAATTTGGGTCCTGACCTGCTTGTTTTAAACCAGCTTCAGCAAAATTACATTTAGGGCAAGTTCTTGTCACAATAAGACCAAGGGGAGTTTTGTGATCGAGTTTTCACACTATACAGCAATTACATTTTCTTACACATTCATGTACCTCAAGTATGTAACTCCTAAGTGGAAGAAACGCATTTATGTACACAAAAATGATGTATATAAGAATGCAATGTTGATTATTTTATGTTCACTGGTAGCCGTATGGCTCCGCATCAGTATCGCTCTGTCATTTTCTGAAACAGAGCCGAAAGGCCGACGGGAGCGAGATACCAACCTGAGATAGCAGTCTAGCAAGGAAGGCAATGCTGTCACTGCAGAGGGACTTGGAGCAGAAGAAGTGACACTTGCAGTTACTGAGGCTGTCAGTCCAAATCCGTGTTGCTTTGGTACCCTGGATAAAGATCCGGCCAACTTAAGGCCTGGCGACACGCCACGCAGACAGATGGACACAGTGGTGAGCAACAGAGACCGTGCCGGAGCATCAAGTGGGGGTTCTGAAGGCAGCATTCCTAGCTGAGAGATTCCAAACAGCTGGCCAGCCTGAATTTTTTAAAAACAATTCATGTTTTAGGAACTGCTGTGGTTTGTTTTGTTCTGGATGATGTTACACACTGAACAAACCGGAGATAGGGAGAGGTGGTGTTATTTAATGTTCGTAATATGGCCTGAGCTGCACAAGGAGAAGGAAGTGAAAAAGGGGCATTCCCTCTGAGCCCTGGAGAGAGTGAGGATGAGAAAGGAGAACAGAATTTCCCTGTGTTTTTCTGTGGCAGGGCAAACCAGATCCCACACAATTCTGGGCAGAGCAGCGGAGGGAGTGTCAAAGCTGCCCGTTGGTAATGGGGAGGAGAAATCTCACCTTGGATTCAGAAGCTGAATTCATCATAAACTCCCACTTCAGCCTTCCTCTCCCAAGAAGATCAGTGTCTGGTTAGAGGCCCAATGGGACAATTCTTTTCTTGGGGAAAGGGTAGACATAGGATAACTTGAATTTTTATTACAAACTGAAACCCAAAGGTGAAAATCAGATACCAGTGCATTTCTTTTTTTTTTAATAATATAGTTTAAAGGAGTTAATCTGAATTTAAATATCTAGTTTTAAGCAGCTTATATCCTTGCGCAACAAATGTTAAACAGTTAAATTATTCAAGTGTAACTAAAAATTGGGCTGCTCTATTGGAATTTGAATGGATGGTCCTCACATGCATCAGCATCCCTTTGTCTTACAATATGTCAGCCCTTCTGTTTGCAAAAGGGGAAGAGTTTTCCCTGGCAGATATTTTATCTGGACTGCACCATATTAAGTTTTCGAATAATCAATCCAAACTGCAAGTCAAACACCTCTTCTATTCCATTTTCTGTAACTGAGTCCTTATTTATTTCAAATTCCTGGATTGCTTCATGTCTTTTTGCCAGCGTGATTCATATTGGGCAATCAGGTCATTCCAGGTTGCTCTTGTTTGTGTTACTCTTGTGAACTCAGTTTATGTTTAATCTTGAGAACAACAGACATAAAAGGCCAACACCAAAAAAAAAAAAAGAAAAAAGGAAAAGATGATGCATCCAGTGCAGTCAATATCATGTCCAGTCACAGAGTTAGAAGGGGACAGGATGAGAGAAGAGACTGATGAAGGGCAAAAGCTTCTAGTTTTTGGAATTGGTTTAGGTTTGATAAATTAGAAAACTATTATGAAGTAAGAGCACTGATTTATTGCTGGGTTCATCTCTTTGGGGCAACCCTTCTAGTGCTATCTCAGGACATTTCTCCATATTCCCTGGCCACTATAGTTCCCCCATAAAGGTAACATGCACGAAGGCTAGGTGGTGGTGTTGTATTCAAGATACTTGGATCACCAGAGGCCCAAGACTCTACCAGCAGAGACATTATCTAACTGTTGGCCTTATCTTGGCTGCAAACATCAAGCACAGACCATTGTGCAACAGCAGCAGAGAGGACAAAGCCACCACCATGACCCCAGCTCTAAGTCGATGTTACAAAGGAGTGGATCAGGATTTCAGTCCACCTCGGTTTTTTTAAGGTCACTGATTCTCTTTAAAGAAACAAAACAACACACAGACTTGTGTGCACACAAACACACACAATAATTAAAAGAATTAACACGGGAATTAGATTGTGTTGCAAACCAAGAGACTGTTGTTAAGTGGACATTTGCCATATGCTCTTCAACACTAGACACAAAGAAGAACCATTTTACCACTTAACCCTCTTTTTTGCTGTAGAATTGGAATGCCCAGTGCTGTCAGTTGGCTCGTTTAAAGAGCATTAATATTTGTTGTGGGGTCTCTATATCAAGGATATCAAGGTTACTTAGAAGAAGTTTTTGGGAACTCTTTCTCTCAGGCTGCTGAGCTTTTATTTTGAGGAGAAAGTAACACAAATAATAAAATGCAGAGGTGCCAGTGAGCTTAGTGTAAAGAAGACTTGGAGGTTTATATTTCTTTCCCTTTTTTTTTTTTTAAAAACAGTCCAATTATGTACCACGTAGCAGCAACTGGGCTAACACCAGCCATATGATGGAATAGCTTGTAATCCGGTTGTGGGTCTAACTCCATGAGACAGACTCCAAGTAGATGAGTTTTAAATCTCCTTAGAATTAAGAAGGGTTTGGCAACCAAATTAATTGTTTTGGAAAAATCCTGCTTTATGGATCATGAAGAGGATAAAAAGGGAAAAAACATGTCATCTGTAGTGGTTAGTCAGATGTTCTTTTGGAGTTACAACGATTTCCTCTCTAATTCCTCTTCTTGTTGACATTCCCGTTAAAAGAATAATGAGCACGATGTTCGTTGCCTTAGCGCTGCTCATCCCTGTGTACATTACGAAATCTTTGCATTAAGCCACCCAAATGGATTGAATCACACCGTGAGGCAGACACTGCAAAAACAACTGCACTCAGCTGTGAGCACGCATAAAAGGCACGTATAAACTGGTACAAGCGGCGATAATCGCCGGGACCCTGTACAGGAGTTTGTTTGAAAGCAGTGCTGGGGCCCAGGCAGCCTGGAGACTGCCTCGCTCTGCTTTAGCAGGGCTGAATTATTTTAAAGTCTTTGGCTGGTTAATATTGATGCCGTTACCCTTTTACCGGGGAGGTTGTGATGCTTTGGAGAAATGTGTTCTATGCATTATTAACGCTGTGTTTAAATAATGAGAGACAATTAAACGATCGCTGGGTGATCGTTTCCCAGGTGTATTCCTGGTTTGTATATTTTGTAGATCTATACTGTATTCTCACAGAGGCTGCATTACTTAATTAGCCTGTGCTTTTACAGTATTTTGGTAAAAGTAGGTGTGCAAATAAAGGTATTATTATTTCACAGGTGGCATAAAAGCAGCTTCATTAAGGAGCTTGGTACTAATAGTCCTTTAATACAGAAAGCCAGGAGATGATTCTTCACATGGTACGTTAAACAGCGAAATATGCCAATTTTGACTTGATTTCTATGCTGCTAAACTACCCCACATTCATTTGCTTCAGCTTTAAGCCCTTCCATTCTTGTATTCTCTAGCCCTGGTTACAGAATTGCAGCTTGCTTTTCACCTATCTCCTAACAGTTTAACATGGATGTCTGGGTCCAGCCCATTGTTCCAATTGTATATAGTTTAAAAAGCTCTGCAGTATTTTACTCTTTCCATTATATCTTGGCTTCCCTGAGCGCTCTGCTCGCTGCATTTTGCTTGTACTGGCTCTGTTTTCTAAACCCATTTATGGCTTTTTTTTTCTGTACACACTTGTTCATTGGGGAGCTTAAATTGACTTCTCTCCATTCTGTTTCCTTAACTAAAAACGCACCATTAAGGTTGATTGAAGTCTTTTGAAAACACTTCATAAAAAATGAAAGGCCACAAGAAATTAGGCTACCAGTGTTTGCAAATACCTGTTTTCAGCCAAATTGGTGGGAAGGAATAAGAACTGAAATTTAAAAATGCTACTGATATGTATTTGGTTGCTGGTTATTTTTATAAGCATTTAAAAAGTGTGTGTAAAACATTTTGAGGAATAAAATACTGAGACTTTAACAAAATGTGCCAGAGAGTAGCTTGCTGTTGCAGAAAGCCTTTTCCCCAAAAAAACATCAGGCACAGTTCTGAGGACAGAAAATGTCACCATGAACAGAAGTATCTGGATCAGTTATTTCATGATTTTCTGTTTTAAAAGACATCTTTTAGTCTTAATTGTTTCTCTTTGGAGAGTACTGAAAACTCTTTAAGAGTAGCATTTGAACCATGGAATAACATATTTATCAGGAATAGGAGTAGTTATTAATAAATTGCTTTATAAATGGGGAGAAAAGTTTAATTAAATCAGTGAAACTTTGAGTGCCTTTCAGAACAAAAACATCTGTGCAGAGGTTGAGGATATTAAGTATGTTTTACATTATGCACACGTATCCTTAACGAACAAAGCAGCCTCATTTCACAAATCCCCCACCAGGAATCAGGGAAGTCATTCTGAGCAGCGTGCTGAATTGTCAAGGAAACTTTTATGGACATATGGAAATGCATCTGCTTTAAAAAGAGAAATATCAAGAGGGATTTGCACAAAGTTAAAAGCAAAGCAAGTGCTTTAGAATCAAAAGTGATTACATTGAAAATGGCAGCTTGCTTGTCAGAGCAGCTGAAGCAGCTCCTCACCAAACAAAATACTAATTGTTCCAGCTGTTTCCAGGCTCTCCTAATACTGCTGCTTATCATTAAAAAATATGTACTTCATAGAAATGTGGAAAGCTCTAAAAGAAAAATCATTTGGTTTTGGTTTATTTTTAGATTTTTTTTTCAGACAGCTGTCAAACATATTTTATTTACAAGACGTATTGCTTCTATGGCTTTTTCTCTCTTTTTCAGAAATATAAATATTCATTCTGATAGTCAGCTCACTAAGTGGAGATATCTAAAATGCAGAAGACTTTCAGTACAAGACTTACGTTGCAGAATAGGAGCAAAAAATCTGCATAGGGTGAGTTTTACACTTTTAATGGACTTTTTTTTTTTTAAATAAACCTTAATATGGAAAAAAACCCCACACCTTTTGAGCCCCAAAATCAAACTCAGGCTTGAATTCAGGATCAAACAAAGTCATAAATGACAGCTGTTCCCAGACTTTGCCTTTAATAATATGATGAATTTAGGACTTTTTTTTCCTTTTTTATTTTATAAAGGCAATGGAATCAACCTGCCAGGCCTTGGCTGCGGTGGTACTTGAAGGTGTACGTGAGCACAAACTGCAGACTGCATCCCATGCTTTAAGAATGCTCCCCTTAATGGAGGAAGAGAGCAGTGAGATCAACAAGCAAAGTAGCTGAGTACAAGGAGGTCATGCAGCAGCGCTGAATTCTGCTGCAGAGCTACAAGGAAACCCTGTCAGCTTCCATCCCATTAAACGAGCCAGGAGCTATGTGTTGGACTCGCTGGGACTACCAGCAAACCCCTCCCAAGCTGTCTGCTGGCTCTTGCTCACATCCTCTATCAATTATTCAGATCCTTTTATGCAAATAATGTTTCATGGAAGCAATAGAGATTCATAATGGGGAGAAGAGTAACATCCATTTAGGAGAATTAAATGGTAGATGAAAAGCGTGACACTTTGCAGGCAAAAGCTATTGAAATGGTGCAGAACCAGGACTCTTTAAATGCATGCACAGACGGGGAGAGTCAAAGTTTTGTTTGCTTTTTTTTGACAATCAGCTCTATACAAGATTAAATAAGGTGGGAATAGACAGACTGCAGCATTCCCAGTTCTGCCCAGGGGACAGAGAAGCGAGGCCTCCGTAGCAGATCTGTCACTGCTCTGCAGGCTCTAAGCTCTCATTTTGTGTCTTACAGAGGATCTGTGCAGCAAGCCTGGATGCCAATGTGTCTGTACTAAAGAGGCTTCACTGCTCTTTAGAGTCAGGAGTCACAGAAACCAAGGGCCTTTCCTGCCTTCTTTTATCAGGCAAAACATTGGTTTCAAAGCATAGATGGGATCAAAACTCGCTGCAGCCCCATTACACTTCACAGGGCCAAACTCAGTCCTGCTTCCTTCTGAGATTCTTCCCGCAGAAGAGATTGGTGAGTAAATGCAGACAATCCTGGGTGCATCCAGCCAAAGAACCGATCGTGCCTCTGTTGCAAGCCTTTAAATCCTTGTCTGGGGTTTTACTTGAAGGTTTATCCCTTGTCTTGTCAGTCAGCTCATGGTGGTTTTCCTGCTGAACTGTCTGTGGGCTGTTTGGCCACTTATGTCTGGGTCTGCACTGCCAAGTTTGGAAGTGGTGGCACCCCACTAATGCCACCACACTGCAAAGGCTGCGGTGGAGCTGCCTGTTCCGAACACAAACAGATCAGTGGTGGTGAGAACGCATCCATCATCCTGTGTGCTCCAACATCAGTTAAAGAATCTTATAATAATGTTGAATTTTATACCAGAAAACCGTGTTTGATAAGGCAGAAGCACAGAAATAGGACCACAGCCTCAAGGCTTCTGTCCGTGTCCTGTTGCTGCCCCTTTGCTGCGCTGCTACTCTTTGTGTGCACAGAGTGTGAATCAAAAGCAAACAAAATGTTATTAGAACACAGAATCAAGAACCATTTAGGTTGAAAAGACCTTTAAGACTATGAAGTCCAGCCATTAACCCAGCTCTGTCAAGTCCACCATGTCCCTTCTTCAATCTTTCAGCATAATTTGGGAGACAACAGCCAAGTGCTAAGAAAGTTCTCACATCCTCTGTATTTCCTGGAACACACATGCAAGATCCAGTGTTGTAACTGTGTCTTCTAGACATAAAGACATCTCTTCTAAAAGCTTTGTAATGCAAGTGCCCTGTATATTTATGGTGCTTCAGCATTTAACTATCTTTAATGACACTGTTTTTCAAAATGGAAATTTTTTGCTAAACCAGGAGAGACAGAAAGTGTGTTTTAATGGAGTGCAGTTAGCCTCCAGAAGCGAAAGAGGCTCCCATTATAAAATTCTGCACTTAAGGGAGCCCTGGCTATAGGCAGAGATGGAAAATTGAAAGAGTATTATGCACGATAGATAAGTTCAAGAGAATTAAAGCGTAGCTAAATTGGGAGAATCAAAAAGAAGCCAAGCTACAGGGGGTACAGGTGTATTTCTGACTTTGTGTTTACCACGTTGTGCTTTTGCAGCCCGAGGAGATGGAAGCTCTTCCCCTGTAACAGGCAGTGCTCTCCCTCTCAGGAGGAGAGAAACTCCATGGCCTCGGGAAACTTCGGCTGCCTTAAGGCACGGGATAATTCTGCTCAGGATGATACACGGGTCTTTCTGTAGGGTTCAGCATTACACAGAGAGCACAACAGCAAAATGCTGCTCTGAGAAATCTCTGTGGAGAACTGAACTCAGCCCTGTCCTCTCCCCTTATCCCACTTAAGGCCAATTGTTAAGTCTTGCCTTAAAATCCAGTTGTTACCTGTGTGGGGCTGGAAGTGCCCTTGCACAGAGATCAGTAACACAAAGCCACGGGCACCAAATGCTGCACAAGCAGTTCTACATTTCTTTTTCCTCCACATAGTATTTTTGAACCAGTTCACTCATAAGAGACTGTCTTCTGTTGTTTTGTGTTGTTCCTCTGCTTATTTAAGCTACATTCGTGTTTCTCTCTCCTTCGGTCTCCCTTTAGAGGTACAAACTGTGTTCCCATCCTTCTGGCTCAGAGAACACCTGAAAACTGCCGCCAGGTGACAGCCAGGCAGTGACCAGTATGATTCAAGTTTTCTGTTCCCAAACCAACCCAAAATTTCAAGAACGGGACCTAAATCTTTGATTTATCCCGGTGCGAATCTGCCACAGCCCGGCTGAAGTGGGTCAGCCCTTGTTCCCCAGCGCACTCCGAGCATGTGTTGGTAGCCCCGATGTGGAAATTCAGCGGTACAACAAAGACACCTCGTGGCTGCCCTGCAAACCACACACAAAGAACTCGCCAGGCAGGAGCGTGGTGTCTGCCCTGGTGGCAATCTTCACACTTACTCCCGGACAGCTACTTAAAAGTATAATTAATACCAACCCCTCTTTCAAATCACCTCGGAGAAACAGGAAATGATAATAAGAAATTGAGTACATTATATTAATTGTAAAGAATAAATAATGCACTCAATAGAAGTGTGATGTTGGATTCTGAATTAAGCATAGGAACTCAAATGATTAGATTAAAAAACCCTTAAAAATTCTATTCAATAATTTAATTTTATCTGATATGCGAAGTGAATGCTGTGAAAAATTTATCACGTCTAGAAGTAAGCGCTTATATTCTAGTTCTCTAAAGTCTTCTAAGAACTTTAATTTCATAGTGACATGGTAAGTTATCAACATTTTCTTTTAAACTACTTACAATTGTATTAGAAATCAGCAGTACATGTTTATAGTTTTGTATACCAGTATGTATTTTAAATCTCTATATAATCCTATATGCTGTACCCCAAACACTATATTTAAAAAAATATAATATGAAAAGTGTTTTTAATATAATATGAAAAGTATTTTTTAAAAATAGGTGGAATAATAAAGTCCATAATTACATCCAGATTAGTTTCATTGCTACCCCTGGCATCAGTTCACACTCACATATTTGTGAAAAAAGCTCTACAGATACAGTAAACCCATTTATTTTAACGAAGTGGCAATTTTTCTGATTAAACTATTTCTGAACAGCAGAACAAAATCTTGTGCAGTGAATGTACCAGCATAAAACCCTGAGCTGATGTGTACTGATGTTTTATTCCCTTCCTCACCTTTGCATGAAAATTCATTGTATCATCACCAGTTCAGTAAAAAAGAAGAGCAATTAAGTCAGATCACGAAGCTCTTGGAAAATAGGCCAACCCACTAGGCAGTAAATTTGGAGAGATCCGATTCTACCCTCCATCTTTTCTGGTGCAAATCTGAAGAAATCATATTAAATCAGACTTACTGTAAACTAAATTCTGAGATTTTATTGGTTTTTCTACCAGGGTGAGTGAAAACAAAACAAACCAAAGGCATCTCTGAGTCCCACAGGCATTCTGCATATGTGTAAATGGTTGCTTCACTGAATTAAATAATTTCTTTACATAATTGATATTTCATATTCATTATACATTCACGATCACTGTATTAAAATGAAAGTACAAATGGCTAAACTGTCCCTTTGGTAACACCACTTAAGTCTGCAGAGCAATGCTCAGAGTAATATTTTTTCCCAAAAATTTCTCTCATTTTTGTAGTTCTTTTGGCCCTTAGGTTTGATTTAGTTGGGGAGGCTAGAAACAACTCCACATTAGTCCACAGAAACTTTGTTTTTTAAAAAAAATCTATTAATTTAGAGGAGTAATAATTACAATAATATGAATTTAATACTTTAGTAACACGACATTCAGTCCTATCATGTACCCCCTTGGCAATAACTTTATTATGTTCCCTTCACGGATGAAAGCAGGAATTTGTTAATTAACTTGGAGTTCTACTGCTAGTACAGACAAGCCAAGGTTTCACCATCGACTTCAGGACCTCCCTTACAAGCATCATTAGAACTTTATTTGTTTGAGAGAGACTATTTACAAAGAAGATGAAATACTGAATTTGCTTCCCTGAAACGGGAGATTCAGGAATAAAAAGCAGAGGAATGTGCCATGAGTGGTTCATGAGCATCCTGTTGCATCTTTTAGCTCCAAGCTAACTTGTTGATTTCCCTGGTTAAAAAGAAGGCTTTTAGCCCTGCTCCAGTTGTGATACCATGAAACCAGCACTGTACTGGGGCACACGTGTCCCAGAAGTGCACCTGAAGGAACCCCTGAGAGAATAACACATCATCCCATTATCCCTCTCTTCTACAGGCAGCTGGTGGATGGAGTGAACTCCAAACCTACTGCCTGGTGCCATCAAAGGATAAAATCCCAACAGTCTTAAAACACAGGTGTTTCCATTTGAGTCCAAATTACCCTTTTAAAAATCCTCTTTTTTTTTGCTAGAATTTCTGCTCCACTGAAATATAATTTACAAACTAGATATTTGAAACCGAACAAAATGAAGCCTGGAAGTTCTTAATATTCAGAAATGCAGACAAACGTGATGCTCCCTTTTAAGCTGGGGACTGTAGAGGAGGCTCCAGTTGTAAAACAAAGTTGTTTTGCTTATTAAGCAAGGATCCAGACTCCTTCTTTTGTACATTAAACACATGTCTTTGTATATTAAAGAGCTCATTACCATCTCCCCAGTAGAATGGGAAAATTCAAGCATTTGTTACTTTTTGAAGTACAGTGAGGTGAAACTCTGTCTTGTAAGAGCTTTGCCTTCCTATGTGGGTTGTTTCTTTTGATCACAGCAAAGGAGAACACACACTTTAAACTTTCAAGGGAAATCCGTATGTTACGCATAGAATTCGCTTGCATTTATTATCTTGCAGTAAATTTAAGTTGCTAATTAAAAATCATGCACAAGTGTTATGATTAATTAGGCGACACACAAACTGAGGACAATAATTCAGTAAATTACAGCAAAGAATAAAGGAGAAATGCATGGGTTCCTATGGTTTTTGGGGATGGAATGCAACTATAATTTTATCTTAAATGATTACTTTAGTCTTCCTGCTTTGATGCATCAGGGAATCTTCCTTGAAGTTCAAAAAATAAGTGGTGATTAAAGACAGAGACAGTAAACAGGAACAATGAACAGTGTTGACTAACAGCATTCTTGTTTCATTTTTATTTAAGGGTTGTGTGAAGGATTTCTCAATTTTAATAAATTTTAAATAGGAATTAATAAGGAAATATCAGTAACAACTGTAAAATACCAAAAGATGCTACAAATACCATGCCAGTTAATAAATTTAGGGGAGATAACACTTCAAACAGATCTAACCACAGCAAGGTAAGATTTGGGCTGTCAAGACACCTGAATAGCTTTATCTCTGACTAAAAAATGTCATGAGGGGAAAGATTAAAAAAAAGGTCTCAATTGTCCTAAAACATCACTTCATCTGCTGTGTGATGTAATTTGTGTTGCTTATTCAAAAGCAAACATTTTGTTGTGGTTTTTTTACTGTCTAGGTGCCTTTGTGGTGTTCTTCTAATTTTAGCATGCTGGATTTAATAAAAAAAGAAGTTAAATTGGAAACACCCAGACACCAAGCATGGAGTTGTAAAGTTACAACAGGCTGAGAGATACGGGAAGAGATCAAAGAGCACATGTGGCACGTGAGGAAATGCAAACAAAACTACTGGTAGAGGATGCTTGCTGCAGCAGCTCATCTGCATGGCTGAAAAATGCATGGTCTCCACGTGTTGGGGCTTATTTTTTTTGAAGTGTGTGAGGATCAATTTATGACATAGGGAAAACATCATACATGCTGCTTGAGGCCAGAAAAGCCCATGTTTTAAATACCTGAGAGAAGTACCTGTAAGAGGATCCTGTGCAGGGAAGGTCGGCCGCAGCCCTGTGAAGAGGCCAGCTGAGGTCAAGGCCGGGGGGAATTCAGCTCTGTATGAATCAGTCATGCTGAGTAATGTCACTTCCTCTGACCACTGCTTTCTCATCTGCCACATCTGAGTCAGCGTGGCCCTCCTTTGTTTAAATGAGGTTTATTTAAAGTGTTTCCCCTCCAGAGGTTTGGTGGTATCAGTCATGCTCCTGTGGAAACTACTCCCATCACTGCTGTGCTTATGTAAAACATTGAAGGTTGTGGAGAAACACTTTTAGGAAGAAGCCCTTAATTAACACTTTTTCGTTAGCAAACATAACATAGAATTTTTAAACGTTTTTCTAGCAAAGGAAAATCACAGCTTATACTGTGGTGTATAATAATATATGAAATATACCTAAGAAAAATGTTTGTTTGGGACTAACATTACAAGAAAAGCAACTTTGCAGGCTGATTGCAGACTGATGCAGAAGGAATCACCTCACTGGCTTACACGTATGATTTTGAGGAAATCTCTTTAGGTAATGAATATTAATAATCAAGATGGAAGTGTAAAAGTCTGAGTTGCAGGTTTGTTCACGTCCCTGTTGTGGAGAAACATTTGGTGTGATGAGAAGTGTTGGTGTAACATTCAATCACGTGCTGATTAGTAGTCAGTCAGTCAGTAGGCAGTCAGTAATAGAAAGATACTGCTGTTTATATCACAATAATTATTCATTATAGTCTTAATTATAATATTTATAATATTAACATGTTAACTATAAATGTTTAACCACAGTAACAGCTCTACCCTTGCATTTCTGCTTCCATACTTAGTATTTTTAATTGCGAAGCAAAACTAGATTTCATGCAACAGAAAACAAACAAACAAAAAAGCAAAGTCTTGAGTTAGGGATAGAAAAGGATTAAGCATGGATTTGGGAGATACCAGCTTATTTCAGTTAAACAGCTGGCTCCACTTTATAGTACAGTCATTGTTCTAATTGCAAAATTTTAAATTGTTGTCTAAATGCTTTCTTAGTTGCATCGCAAGTTTTATCAGGAGAAAGACATTTTCGGTGGATCTGGAAAACGAGATAAAGAAAATAGAGGAAGGAAAATAACGTTTGAAGAGAAGTGTTCTGGCTGCACCCCATCCCAAAAAAACTCCAAAATGGAAAGAAACCAGATTGTGTGGGGCCTGTAAGAGCCTCGCCCGGATTTGCTGTGTGGCCCTGGTGCAGTTGCAGCACTGTGATGCAGCAAATGGTTTAGAAGATTAGTTGCTGCTCCTTTGGCTTGCCCAAGAGCTCTTTCCACATGGATGCTTCAAAGATTATTTGTTGTAATTCCCAGGTTCTTAGACTTATCTGTAACACAAAATGCACATGGATATTATCCTTGCATGGCCTCCCCAGCTGCCAGTCACCAAGTACTGCACTCATTCTTCTTTACTTCTTAATCTTCCTCATCAGAACAATGTTATATCATTTCTTTTCAGTTCCTTGCTTAGTTAAAACTTTAATTTACAGTCTGAAATTGGTTAATAAATTTAAAGGAAAAAATAATAAAAAAACCCACAAAGCTTTTAAAAGCACAGAAAGGTTAATTCTTCTATCAATGGTTCAGACTGAATCTGAAGATCCATCCAAGGGTGAAGAATTGAGAAAGATATATATTTCTCCAGAAAACGCATTTTCCAGCTCAGGCAAGGTTGTGTAAAAGTTACAGATTGGCAAAATATTAAAAGAAATAATAGGAAACATTAAATTGTAATTAAATTGTTAAAAATGCTCTATATGACCATGCAATATGTAGCAGAAAGGAATGACTGTGTTAAGTATTCAGAACATCACAGAATCCTACAATGGTTTGGGTTGGAAGGGACCTTAAAGATTACCTCATTCCAACCCTCTGCCATGGTAGGGACACCTTCCACTATCCCACGTTGCTCCAAGCCCCATCTGACCTGGCCTGGAAAATTTCCAGGGATGGGAATGGGTAATGAAGAAGTATAACATGCAGGAGTGTAACTGTGTTAAGTATCCAGGAATCTGTAATCCTGTTTATTTATGTTTGCTTTCATTTGAGTTATTGAGAAGATGCTCTTGATGTTCATGACCAAATATAAGATCAGAGCCAAATAAATGGTAAACGTTTTCATTTGGGTTCCCATTGTTCTGAGAGGATTATGTCTTGTAAAGTCTGTTGGCATTCCAGGAAATCCAGAGTCCCCTGGTGAATTTGCAACTGGAAAATGCTTCATAAGAAAAGAAAAACTCCCCCAAACAATAAAGATTCTCTATCATAGTCTTTATGATAGAAATGTCTTTTTGGTTTTGCAGTAATATAAACAATAAAGATCAACTTCTTGTGAGTAAAGAACTGTAAATTATCTCAAATTCAGCAGTGAAAACATTAAAAGAGATTTAATCAACAGCATGAAACAAGAAAGTATTATTATGTACAGAGTGTTCTGGTGTCTACCTACACCAGTACTAAATAAAGTGCCAGCCTACTTTCTGCTGGGAAAATCTCTTTTGAAGCTTAAGATCAAAAGCACTTTTTAAGCTTAAGCAGCACCATACGGTTTCAATTCTTGCTTTCGAACAAGCACTTTAAAAAGCACAACTAAAATGCAACTGACAAACTCGAAAAATCTTTTGTGTTGTTCCACTTGGACGATCTAATGAGAAAATGGCTCAGTTCTGTTGTAGCTAATGAGGTGTAACATCTTCACTGAACCTGAATATAAACCAGATACTTCTCTGAAGATACGGTCTGAACATGCTTCTGTTGCTTTCCTCATTCATTCTGCCGTGTTTTTATTTAAGCGATGTCCAACGAATAAAAGCGCGGGTCAGTTTTGAAATAGAACATTTACACGTGAAATGACTGATTCCGAAAGTGCTTTGAACTCTGTATACAAGCATTGTGGCTTCAAGTGGGAAAACGTGTTTCACTAACTTCTGAAGGCCCCGAGTCTGCAAACAGAGATATTAATGAGGCCAGAGGTCGGTGCTAAAACACATTTTTGACAGATGAAGTTCTGAGACAGGACCTGCGTGTACATGGATTTTAACCTACCTGGTTTCAGCAGCGACCTACAATCAACGTGAAGGCTGAGGTTTGGCAAAGCAGTGAAATTGTATCAAATCACAGCATTTGTTCTGGTAGGACCTGGAAGGTAATATCCTGCTAAAGGGCTTTATTTATGCAGTAAAATATTCATGCCAAGAAATTTATACAAGGATGCAATGAAGACATAGGTGTGGGAAGCAAAGGAGTGAGATTTAGTGCATCAAGCAGCATTTGCAGCTCAGCAATGGTTTAACATGGTTGAGAGTGGTGACAGCACCCTGGCAATAAAAAATTTGAAATAATTGGAGTAGAATATCCTTGTGCTGTAGGTGTCCACTGGTAGAGCCTCTTACTATAGAACCATGGAAGCCAAGAATGGTTTGGGTTGAAAGGGACCTTAAAGCTCATCTTGTTCCACCCCCCTGTCATGGGCAAAGACACCTTCCACTATCCCAGGCTGCTCCAAGCCCCATCCAACCTGGCCTTGGACACTGCCAGGGATGGGGCAGCCACAGCTTCTCTGGGCACCCTGTGCCAGGGCCTCACCACCCTCACAGTCAAGAATTCCTTCCTCATACCCAATCTAAACCTGCCCTATTTCAGCTTGTATTTATATCTAGAGATACAGATACAGATATATCAGCTTCATCAACAAAGCAAAGAGGTGTGAGGAAAAGCTGTACAGGTTGATAAGGATGTGAAAATAAAACTGATTGTACTGATGCTTCTCACCATCCTTAATACTTGTGTTTCAGATGTGTAAAAGAACTGTTTCTGTGCTTCATAAATGCAAAACCGAGACAAAAGGAGAGAATTGGCTTGCAGAACTCAAAGGGGGAACAGGCTCGAGATCTCCTCGTTACTCTTTGGATCTTTCTGGGTAAACCAATTTTAAAATGATTACTGCAGGCTTTTGAGCTGGAAGGAAGGAATTCTGTTCATCAAGCAAATCTCCAGAGAAGTTTCATGCTGTGATACAAAAAATACAGGTCTGCTGTGGGACAATGAGCTGTTTCAGTGAGTGGGGTCTCAGTGATAAACGGGGCTACAGAGACAATGACCCTTCTGTTCACAGGAGACACGTGCTGGGCTGGCCTCCTCTCTGACTCCTTGCTGTTGCAGTTATTCTTGTGTTTAGGAAACCTAGCAGTGAATCCTACTGAAAATCTCTGTTCCAGTGAATTTATACTGTAAAATGAGATGAGGCACACCCAATGAGTGCAGACAGACTGACAGATGGGTGAGCACAAGGAGATAATGAGCAATGAAACTGGTCAGTGTGGCAGACAGCGATCACAGCAGATGCCCAACTGTTGGGAAGCTTTCTTTTGAGGTTCACAGTCAGTGAGAATTTCCAGGCAAAGTCTGGAGGAGAACAACAAGGTCCAGGCAGTCCCTTCCGACCAAAAGGAGCGGCAAAGGTTGAAATATGGCAAAAAGGAGTGTTGATGACTAGTAGCAGTGGTCAGCTCATGGGACACAATTGCATCTCAAGGCATGAGGTAGGACACAAGCTCACTCTCATCAAGGACGGGGAAAGGCAGGACTGAACCACAATAATGGAGAGAAGTACTTTGATGAAGAGGACCAGTGAGAGCTGACACAAACCAACAGGCTTGTGTCAAAGCAATAAATGAAGACTATTATCTGTGTTAAAGTATTCCCAGTGAAAAAATGGGACAAGATACTGTCTTTCAAGACAAGGCAATATGTTGTTGCATTATCAAATTAAAGTTGAAAATAATTATGTGGGTGACTATCGTCGAGAAGACAAACTGGAGTCCCAGTTAATGAGAAAAGATGGGCAGGGAAGATTTGAGGGCGAGTATTGTACCTTGAAATTACAGTTTCAAACAGTCATGCAGAATTGCTGTTAAACTGCATTACGTAGTAACATTATGAGGCAAGAGAGTAAGTTTCCTCTGAAACTTTTATGAAAAAAACATCAGATACAGATACCCTGTGCAAGTGTGGGTACTTCTGCTCCTTCTGCTCCTGTTCCATGTGGATTTAGTTGCATGACACTCATGGTTTAACCCCAACCAGAAACTAAATACCACCTGCTGCTGCTCACCTCCCTGCTCCAATCCCCTGAGAAATAGGGAAAAAAGGTAAAACCTGTGCGTTGAGATAAGAACACTTTATTAATTGAAATTTAAAAAAAATATTATAATAATATCCTTATAATAATTCTAATGACAAGGGAGACAACAAAAAGAGAGCAAAAATGAAACCTCAAAAATGAACCTATATCTTTTATTTTTTCTGACTTTACAAACCCTGAGGTTTGTATAGAAAGTCTATCTAGAAGGGGAAAAAAAAATCTGTTCTAATGCTATGATAACTGCATTAGGCACCCATTATAGATTGCATGAGTATTGTCCTTGGTATCTGAATAACATTTATTTTACTTGTTCAAGGGGCTGGTAGGCAGCTCCCATCCTTTCTTCTGCATTTGCTGGCTGTCAAAACACAAGCAATGATCAGTAGTTCTACCAAAGCAAAAGCCACTCATAAGCTTTCTGAATTGCTTGTGTGTTGTTTTGGACCACTTCAGTGACAGCGGAGGACAATGCATTTGATTTCATCTATCTGCCATCTCTACTTAAAATAAAATATCTTCCTAAGTGAAATCTGGGCATCTTGAGAAACAAGGCTTGGGTCAATCATTATAATTGGTATTGCTTATATATGTAATTATGAAGAGTACATATGGATGACTGCAATTTGATTAATCACTGGCACAGATTCCTTAGGAATTATGTCTGTATATTATAAAAGAGATGTGTTGAAAAATTAAAACAAATCTATTACTTGGAGGTGTAAATATTACATATATGCACTCCCACTCTGTGGAAGATAGGTTAAATCTTCTGCATCCAGACCATGAAAATCAAACAAATAAATAAATCCACTCCTCTGCTCATGGGGGGACATGCAGAGAAAACAGCTGTAAACTGCTGCTTAACTTAGTAAAACACTTATAGAATCATAGAATAGTTTGGGTTGGAAGGGACTACACGGTGACTTCTGTGTGTCTTCTGTGCTGTACTCACAACAGTTGAATGACAGTAGGGCAAAATAAATCAGCATGCACTGTTCCACTCATCTGCTTGTGAAAGCTTCCTTTCTGCTATGTCTGACCTGTAATTAGGCAGCATGAGCTAACAGATTAATAAGAAAGAGAAGGGAAAACAAGAGTTCTCATTTTACCTTTGCTTCTTCCTTATGACCCAGCTAATGGAACGATGGGCTTGGGTAAACCAAATTTCCACAAAACCACTAAATATTGGTGATTGCTGAGCAGGTAGAGGACATGCGATGATTATATTCGTACATCACACACAAAACAATATCCAAACTGTACATTAATAGGCAATACTAATTTGTGTTAAGGTGTGCAAATATGTGCTGTGCACACTTTACTACACAGCCTTATCTCAACAAGGCTGCAAAAATTAAGGGCTAATTCAATTTCTGGAGAAAGCGTCAAGAGGATCTGGGGAGGGTTTAACACATTTTTTTGTCCCTAGAGTATCTCATAATTGAGAAAGAAGACAACAGTCGTTAAGAGGAGAGTATCCACTTATTGGGAAATTGAAAGCAGATAGAAAAAATGGAAAAATAAAGAAATGGACAGTAAGAGATAAAACTTCCATAAAAAAAAAAGATGGAAAGAGCAAATGCAGAACAAGGGGAGAGGGAGAAACAATTTGAGTATATATCTATAACAAAAGTAATCTTGACAATATTACTGTACTGTTGCTAACTGAAGATGGTAGAAGCATCAATAAATGTGAAATGAAGTGCAGGTGTTTACCAAATACTTTTGTTCTGCCTTTGTGGGGGAAAAAAAAATCAATGTTACACATGTCATAGAGTAATAATGAAATAATTTCCATTTCAGTATTGACTTAAATGTTGTTAAGTAGCAGCTACTGAGCTAAAAGCTGTTTTAATCAGTGACTCTGAGTAAATCACATTTGCAGAGGCTGGCTGAGAAACATCATGGAATATTCATGTTGACTTAACACAAAATTTGGGAACATCAGCCAGGTTTCAGTGACATTTAAGAAAGGTACATTTTCTCATTATTTAAGAAAGTAAAGGAGAGGAAGCTGGAAGGTATTAGAGTGAAAAAAATATTTTCCATCAGCAAGAGGGCCATTCCTACAGTTACTGAACAATTATTTCAACACCCATCTGTGTAAGGAATGTTCATCTCCCATGAGGAAACAGACTCACAAAATGAGTACAGAAATTTGTGACTTTGTGATCAATGCCCAGACAGCCCATATCCATCTGTGCTTCTGTCAATGTCCCTTTTCCCCAGAAAATCTGAAAACAAATTCATGTTTTTCCCACTCTCCAGATGCTGAGCGTATAAAAAGAATGAAGGCAAGAAGAGCTGGGTGAAGACTTGAGAAGGATGCACACAGCCACTGGGTTCTGCAGGGCTCTCTGATGCTCTGCCTCTCTTCTATAAAAATTGGCCAATGCATAGAGGGAATTCAGTGTATGGAGGGGATTCTGCATGGTGACTTTGCGAGACACGTCTGGGTTGATGAAGCTGAGTTTGATGGTGGATGTTGCCTTATATGTGCAGAGATGAGTAAATGAACCCTGACAGGTCCCGGAAGTTTCAGCCCTGAAAAAGTGCACGGATGAGAAATGCAAACTGAAAGGTGATTTGAAAATGCTTTTTAGGACACAGGCAGATCTAACATTGATGGCAAAAAGAAGATGAAGGGAGTACGGCCGCCTCCTTCAGAGGATGACGAAAAGAATTTCACTTATGGAATGAGCAAAGGGAAGGAAGGTTAATGGCAGGATGAAGGATTGCTCAGACTACACGCAGTGCCGCAGAAGAATTTTGGATGAATGTAAAAAAAACCTTCTTTATGCTCATAAAAGGTGCAGTAATCTGAACTGACTGAACTCATTGATTCTAACAAGGGGTTGTGGCTGCCATCAGAACATTTTACAGTGTAAGACAGCTGAATTTTCACAGATCAGGCTCAAGGGACTGAAATACTATCTCAATATATTTCTCGCCACTGAATATATATTTCTAAAATTTTGTTGGGTGATGTGGTACCAATTTAAGAAGGAAAACAAAATATCAATGGTCAATCTGATTGGAGATACACGGACACAATCTCCCAGATCAAACCAGCAGAGGGGCAGGTGGTTCCCTTGCTCAGAGTGAGATCCTCTGTAGAAAGGTGAAAAAAATTCAATGTCTGCCTGGCCCCCTATGCAAAGAAGGGTCCAAAATACAGATGATGGCAGCCTGGTATCGTTGGTTGGATGAAGAAGCGGCCTAACAAGTTGTTCACAAGGAACTTAGCTAAGAAAAGACAACAAGGTGATGTCCTGCATGCCATATGTGTGCAAAACGAACAAACAAAACCACCAATGGCTTTCTTCAAGCTCAGAAGAGGTAAAAAAAGGGAGATCCAAAGCTGCTGACGATGAAGGCACCTCCTTCCTCCTCCCTGGAGTACAGGAGAGATAAAAGTATCTTTTAAAAGCTGATGGCACTTGCTTCTTTTGTCATGTCCTTGCTGTCTGTAGTCACGAGGCCACCTCTGAGTACCGCTGCCCCCTCTTTGTTACCTGATTTGGGAGCTTTTGTCCAGGCAGTATTGATTCAATCTGACTGTAGCTCAGCCATAATCCATGTAAAAAGGAAACACAGTTAATCAAACAGAGTGTTCCTCTGCTAACACATTAGCAAAACTGCCAGTTACACTTTCCTGATTCGGGAATTTGATCTTGAGAGAGATGATTGGCCAGTTTAAGAAAGTTTGGTGCAATTCACTGATTTTGGATCAGATTACTGCAACAGTACCGTGAAATGGAAAGAGTGGTTGCAATCAGCTTGGTGATGAGCGATTGCTGTTGTTACAAGGCCCACAAACAACAGGGTATTAAAGGAGATTAAAGACTATTTTCAATCAACGGAAATTAGTTTATCATTTGTATTATTACAAAAAAATAGATGACTGTGTTATGAATCCCCCTTGGCGTTAGGGAGGAAGATTAAACCACTGAGAGACATGAGACTGTGATTCTGTAAATTCACACTGCAGACACTGCTCTGCAAACACCACCTCCACAGCTCTGAATTAAGCAAAATAAGACAAATGTGAGCAGAAACAAATAAATGTCAATACCAAACAAGTATTTTGCCATCTTGGTTGTGAAATGGGTTTCTTAGGCAGGATCTGACTTTGGACACCTGGCAGCAAGCTCCCTGCAAAGGTAAGGCAGTCGGGGATCCTGTCTATAATCAGTTTGTATGACCGGGACTCCCCATTTCCCATACTACCATGGTATGGTAGCAAACGCTGTTAAACACAGAAAAGATCACAGAGTCACCAATCCAAATAATTCAGATGGTATTGTCGGGGCCCAAATAGTCCAGTATTGTATCTTGGTTGTCTGTAAGACAATCACTTTAATAATCAGTACCACTAGGCTGGCTTTGGTGATGCCTAAAAAACATTTTTTGGCTGTATTATTTTGTTTTCCAAAGTATTTATCATACCCTTTATGAATCCCTTCTCTCTGATGTTACAAAACATACGTGACATATGCTAAAGCATTAATTTTCGTGGCAATTTTTCTAAACTTGAATCCTCTAATGCACACAGAATGAAATGCTACAGTTAGCAGCAGCAATGTGTTTTCCTCTAGCTATTCTATATTCTAATAGCAAATTGAACTGACAGAGCAGCTTTTAACCTTTCATACTGGGCAGATTAACATGATTTCAGCTGATGGATCAGAACAGGTTAGGATGACCTTGGATCTTCCTCCACTGAGTCTTGTGGCTTTTTCCTAGGTCACTTACCTGAGGAAACAAGTTAGTGTTTATAATAATAATGGGATTATGCTATCTGTATATCCGTCTGCTGCCCTTACTGCTAATTTTTAAACCTATTGATGAGTTTTGGACCAATTTGTCAGACCAGGATTTCTTGACTTCCTACAAATTCAGTGAAAATGAGCAGCTGAATTAGAGTTATAAACTGATGATCCCAGTGAAGGAACAGCTGCAATATTGGCTCAGCTAAAATGCCTGGCACTGGAGGATCCAGGAGAGACCTGTTGTGATTGATCTGAGGAACCCTGAGAATTCACACCTGATTAAGTGCTGGGTAACCCAAAGACAAGGCTGTCTCCTAAAGCAAACCAGTTTCCCACAGTCCTGCTGCTCATCACTGACTATGTAATTAGTTCATAATTTGAGGTGGTCTTTCAAGGTGAGAGGTGATGCTCAGAGGGTTGTTCTCAGTGTTTGCTGGTTTGAAGTTAGACGTACTGGCTCTCTCCTTGCAATCTGCTTTTCGCATTGGTATTCAGTAGAACTCTGAAATTTTAATCCTTCCTGATCACAAGAAATGGGTTAGTGTGGAGGGTTCAAGATGCACATGGCAAAGCTCGTTTGGCTTTAGACAGAAATATGCCTAAGCCTCTAAATTTTAGGGCAGGGTACATTGGAAGGGTCAGTATTAGAAAACTATGTTGCTATAAATGTGGTAGAGAATTTATGTTTATAGAATTTGCTAGGAGAATTAATGTTTCAACATTATACTTCTGTGACATTAGAAAAAAGTTGGGTTCAGAATTGGCAGAACTAATAAACTAAGGATAGCTACTGAATATTCTAATGAATAATTCTCAGGGCCAATTTCTACAGATCAGGGGGAGAATTCAAAGGAGCTGGCTGCAATTTCCTGAGTCTCTCCGATTCTGTCATTACCTTTGCCACAGCGTCCTTGCTCTTTAAAAAATTGCTCTGTATTTTTGAGGCTTCACTGACACTCTCCTTTGAAACACTTCCAGAGCATTTAGAGTTCCTGGAATCCTTAAACAAGGCAAGTAGATTAGGCACTTGATCTTGGCTTTAAAAGAACAAGCAAGTGTGTCTCAGAAGCACATCCATTGTACAGTCTTGGTGTTCTAAAAAGGAAATTTTTCATGTGCTGAAAGCAGGCGCAAGCAAAATGTCACCAGAGTGACACAGAAACTTGATCTAAAAAAAATGTGAAGGCTGTTTAGGAGATGTTTAAGAGGCAGAAACACTAAACACTTCATCAATACACACTGATTTACATTAAAAAAAATCTTCACCCTCCTAAATTTACAGATTAAAGCAAATATTCATGAGGTCTACTGGGTCAGGCCATGGCCCTTTTATTCCACTACAGCAGAAGTGAATGAAAAATAGGAAAAATGATAGCAGTGGGAATTAGACAGTTGTTAGAAACACAAATTGCTGAAAATGGAAGCTAAAAGCATCAATGAAAATTTGATGGCTCGTACAGATCACAGTCAGGACCTAAGGAAATTCAAGCAATGCTATGGGGTTGATCCTGTCTAAAGATTTAAAAATGGTCCATCAGAACACAGAAGGGAAAGATCACTCCAATGAATGTTTTTCTACACCTTTGGGAAGAACCATGGTGAGATCCTTATAATTTGCATGGGTAAGAGAAAATAGTTGGTATTTAATTCCTAACTAAAAAGAATCTAAACTTGGAACTACTCATGTTAATATTTTTCAAGCAGGCATTTTTCAATCAGGGATGTTAATGAATCAGTTGAAGAACTTTCAGTTGATTTCATACAAATGGTACTAAGCTTGGGAACTTCTAGAAGGTTATGAAAAATATGAAGTGATAATAATATTGAGGATAAATGTCTTTAAACTGAAAGATAGTACATTTAGATTAGAAATGAGCAAAAAACTCTTGACTGTGAGGGTGGTGAGGCCCTGGCACAGGCTGCCCAGAGAAGCTGTGGCTGCTCCATCCCTGAACGTGTTCCAGGACAGGTTGGACAGAGCTTGGAACAACCTGGGATAGTGGAAGGTGTCCCTCCCCATGGCAGGGGTTGGAACAAGATGATCTTTAGGGTTCCTTCCAACCCCAAATATTCTATGATTCTCTGATTTTCATTTCCACTGTTTCTATTTGTCAAACATAGTTATTCTTGCATTCTGGCTTCAGCAGAATTTGAACATGACTGTTTCCAAGATCACGCTAGAATAAAAAATTTGGTACCAGCCAAGATCTTTGTAGGATCAGCGTTTAATAATTAATTTCTGACCTACTGCCAGAGGCAAGGACAAAGCTTCTCTATTCACAAAACCCAGAAAATGAAATCTTCTTTATAAAAACAGGTGCAGAACTTTTCCTTGAAGATTTCCTTTTCAATAGCACCTGGTATAAGTTGCAACAAAACAGAACATTAACCCTCGTTCATCTTTGATCCTGCAATGTACTGTGATGCTTCTGCGACTTCTTCGTCAGAAATCAGGACTTGATCCAGCTCAGTGAGAGCCTTGAACTGCCCAGTGACACTCAGCTGAAGTGAGGCTGGCTTGAAGATAGAATATTTTAAAATATTCTGTTTGGTGTACTGTCACCTCGTCAGTGACAAGAGCCAGAGCTCTGCGATGATTCCAACAGAGCCACTGTGTCATCCCTGCTTAGGTTCTTTGCTCAAAACTAGTGGGATAAGGTACCTTTGGGCCGGTTTTGATTGTCCCCATTTTCTGTGACCTTGATGGTGATAAACAGCTCTGGAATCAGGGGCTAAGTCAGAAGTTCACTCATCTTGCAAAGCTCACTTATATATAAGGTGTATTAGTATTTGTTTTTATAATCTAGGAATTTCATTTAAGACCTAAAAGTATTACCAAAAAACCCCCAAAGAAAGCATCATAGGACACAGGAGAAATGCTTCAAAGATTTGCATGTGACACTGAAGCCTCAAGACATCACCACAAACCTGTCCTATGAATACAGCATATGTTGGACTGCCCACTAATTTAACGTATAATACATGAATACACACTTCTCATATCACAAACAAAAATGTCTCTGTGAATGAGATACAGATATATTTTAACAACCAAATAAGCCAAATGCAATCATAGAACCATGGAGAGTTTTGGGTCTGAAGGGACCTTAAACATCATCTAGTTCCAATCCCCCAGGTTTAGAGATGTATAATACTCAAGGTTGTTGACACACAGAGCTGGTGGCAAAGAACACAGCAAAATCAGAAGTTTATTATGATAAATACCTAAGGAATAACAACAAAGAACCAGAGACTGGAACTGGTAGCTGTTGTTATTTTGTTTATATCTTAGCATGTATTGAAGAGATTCACCAGAGCTTAATTGACAGGACAAATAGACAAGGCAGCATCTTTTTCGATGCTTCCTGGGCGACCCAATGGAGTTCTGTTTCCTCTGTTGGCTTGTTGTTCAAATTATTTCAGAATTCTTCTGTTCAGATGGTACTCTGTTGGCCTGACTTTAACTAGTACAAAATATTAAATTTAGTGTTAAGTGATCATTAAAAAAAACCCCAACTTTTTAAAGAGTCTCTCAATGCTTCAAATTTTTGATGTTTAAATCTGCCAGTTCTGACAGAGCCCTTCAAATAATGCTGAAATGTACTGATTCAAGGGGAATAAAGCACAGAGAGAAAGATTTGTTCCAGAAGCTAGTTGGGCAACAGGGATGAATGGGAGTCAGTAAAAGAGCTGAGTATTGGCTCTGTCATCAAAGCTGCAGCCAGCACAGCTGTGCTGCTGCGGGCACATCCAGGCAGGAACAGGGACTAACAGTGTGCACACACCTCCCCAGGGCTGGGAATGTCTCTTCCCAGGGCTGGGAATGCCTCTGCTCCCACCCCTTCTTCGGGGCAGCTGAGACAGCAGAATTAACAGCAGGGCTTGGTTCTGATATCTGGCACAGGCCACCGATATGTTTAATTCCTAAGGGAAGCAAAAAAAGAAAGGAATTATGCCTCAGAGATGTCTCTGTGCAAAAACACTGTGTTTTATTCACTTGGTTAGGCTGGGACTGCAAAAAGAAGGGAAGGCCCTGTGAGAACAAAATGCCATAACACAACCACAAAAGTCCTCTTACATTGCAAGAGCCTCAGAAATAACAAGGTGAAGGACCAGATTTGAAGCCTTTACAACCATTTGAAACGCTGCTGCTGCCTGCCTTGTGCCATGGGTTGTGTGTGATGTCAAGACTGACTATGTTGGGAGTGTGTTTTTGTGAAATGTGTGTATCTTCCCCGGGCTTTTTTAGCTGTTCCGTCTCAGGTTGAAGAAGTAGACTTTGTTTAAGCCTGTGATGCCCTCAAAAGCGATCACATGGTTGTGATTCACGTCAAAATATTTGGTTAAAATAATCAGACACATTTAATCTTGAAGTAGACTTGGCTGGATCCAGAGCCTAGGACACCCCTTGCTCGGTATTGGGCCTGTTGAGGGAGACCCAGTGTGCTCCAGGAATGTTTCTTTATTCATTAAAATGAAATGACCATCATAAAGGTCAGGTGGATGATGAAGTGATACCACAGTGATGCTGTGGTTCAAACTGGAGGTAATATAAACAGGCACCAAAGCTTTTGGCTACTTATAATACCCAATATTCACAATCCAAGTTCTGTTTCCCGTGTGCATCCTGGCCCAGTCCTGTCCTGTGGGCTCACCTCACAAAGCAAGAATATTTGTGCTACTAAATGTTCCTTATGAAGGAATTGGAGCTTAATTTTTCACCAGGTCATAAACATTATTTAAGGAAGCAAATTCATTATAGCTCATAAGCTTTAGAGGTGTTTTTAAGTCTAGAGATGTCCTGCACTGTGCTCAGGCTGTTCCTGCTCAAACTCAGAACCTAGGCCAAAAGTAGATCAGAAATTACAATTTTGCCAGACATGCAGCCAAGTTTTCTAATAATTCTCTCCACAACTGCCTTTAAAATGAGAAAACTTCAACTGATTAAGTGCAAATAAAATATTGTCCTACTGCTAAACCATAAAAAGACTATAAAATGGGAATACAAACTGAGTGAAATGGTGAAAACTCAACAAAGGCTACAGTGACTCTTTTTCAGTTATTTAAATTATTATTCAAATTATTATTGAAATGTTATTATTCTCTGACTTGTCCCTGAAATAAAAGTGACCTGGGTAAGATGGGGAGTCAGAGAGAAGGGAACAGATGCTGCTGACACGAAGGAACTGGCAACTCTTCCATTATGAAAGAGCAGCAAGGGAAGAGTGGAGCCAAGCAGACACAGGCAACAGATCCTTAGGAAAAGGAAGAGAGGGAGGAGAATTGCTATTATCTCACTGCAAACACAGAATCACTGGAAAGGTGGCACCTTGGTAAAATAGGAAGAGACTTTTTATTCACCTCTTTCTCCTCTTCCTTAACATTGCCTCTGGAATTTCTGGGGTTTTCTTCCCCAGGCTGCATTCTGGTGACGTCAGACTTCACAAAAAAGAAAGTATTTTCCGGAACAACTGACATAATGACACGAGGTCATGTATTTCATAAAAGTCAAAGGACAGGCTGATAGTTTAGGTTGTGTCCTATTCTCAGATACATTCCTTTTAAACTGTTTTTCTTTGAAATTTCATGTGCTTTACACAATGGGAAATGCAATTAGGATTCAGCCCAATAATTGTAATTCACATTGTAATTCACAGTTACATCAAATAAATGTAAGTAGCATCAGAATCAAGCCCAAATGGAAACATTAATTTTTAACTTTCATGTTTGGTTTAGGTCATGGGCCAAGCTGAATAACAAAGTAACGATTACATAATGCCTTTACTGTACTGAAAATTTGACAAAAATTTCTCACTTGTACCTGACTAAATATTGGCCTTAAACACTGTAAATATTATGGGCTTTTTTCATTTCAGCAGTCTGAGGCCTGACCTTTACTGTCAGTTCCATGTTCAAAACATCATCATCACGTTACAAATCATGAGACAGAATAAATCTTCCTGTGTTTTTCTTTTCTTCTTCCACAGTTGTATTGAACATAGAAAACAGATGCTGTTTTTTGAGCTATATAAAATAAAAGACATTTGAAATCTCCAAACTTTCTGATTTTTAATTAAATTATACATGTAATACTGAGTGTAAGATGAGAGGAGTTCAATTAGGAAATGAATAGCAGTCAAGTCAGGAAATCAACTTTCTATAACACTGATCTTCTAGAAACTGGGCTTAATTTCTCATAATCAAAGTATACCAAATACCAGTGTAAGGCACTGAAATCCAGCAGTATATTCTGGCAGGACAAGCCTCTCACAATGCCAGTGGCTGCAGTCACAATTCCCCTATCCCAAGGAAGCCCACATTTCCAAAGTGAATGAAACAGGGTAAATATATTGATGTGTTTTTACTAAGTCTCATAATTTCAGAATGTTGGGTCAAAGGTATCTTTTTCCATGAAGATCCATCAGTTTAATTCCTTTCCTCCATGAGAGTTCTTTGCCATGCAGACTCACACAGGCTGATAGAGGAGTTTAACATGGCTCTCTAATACCCTGTGCAGAATAAACAACTGTCAGATTCCAGCATGAAGATCTCAGCCTGTCAAAGTCTGGCTTAGATCCTGAGAGCATGGACAGCTCTCCTGCAGTGCTTCTCTTCCTGCACTGTCCAAAACTACTCCATACTCTGATGTGATCACCTTCCAAATCAACTTTCAGTTCCTCCCTTTGAGAAACCAGAAGTGATCCCAGTTCCTTTATAGAGAGAGAGAGATGTTGCTCCCTGTTAGCACTGAAAAGCTTGGAGGGTGTATCAGAGTGAGCAGGTTAAAATAATTACTGAAGTCCGCTCTGCTTTCTTGCAAAAAGTAGGGTAAAGCAGAATCTATCACTCAGAGGATAAATATGACAGTGATTTAATCTGGTTACTTATAACTCTATTTCTCACTCACTATTTGCACAAAGACTGTGGGTTTTAAAGGTGAAGATTTCATCTGTGATATTTACATATTGCCCTTTGCAGCACTCCCCCAATCCCAGAGTATGAACAGTAGGTGTGAGCCTGTTTTTAGTGTGGACTCGGGGCTAAATAGCAGCGTGGCCCCTCTCCCATCCACTCTGTCAACTAAACAGGCACAACCCTTTCAGAGAAGATTCAAGGAGGAATTTTCTTGCCTGTTACTGCCTTGGAAAAAATGCACTTCAGCTGAGCAGAGATTATATTCTGAGGAATGAAAACCCTGGCACAGCCCAGAGTCAAAGGTGAGTTTAGAATACAAATGTTAATTTAACCTTAACTTTACGCTAACGAGTGCCTGCAAATGCACACCATTGCCAGAAGCAGATGCATCACTTTCTTGGCGTTTCCATGGCCTGAATACTGAATCAGCTCCTGGGTAGTTGGCTTGATAAACGGGATTCATGGCACAAGCTGGAGAACTGCGGCCAAAGGAAACTTTTGCAATTATCACTTTCCCTAAGTGAGGGAGAAAAGACACTCAGTGGTTCTAATTCTAGCTTGGGGGTGCAGACAGGATAACACAACAGTGATGTCAGTGTAATAACGGGCAGGCTGCATCTTGGTCTGGCAAATGAATATTCTAATATATATATAGTACATTTTAATGAAAGTAAGCATTTTATCTACATTATGATTCTGGGTTTATTGTTTTATTAATTTAAAAATACACTTTGACAAAAAAAAGAGCGTGATTCCACTGTGAAATCTGACATTTGTAGCTGGCTAATATTTAAAACCTGTGAAATTCGAAAAGCAAGTAATTTCACAAGGAGTGGAACCTGTGAGGCCAGGTATCCTTTGGATTTGTGTCATAAATACTTCATTACCTTTAAGACTTCCTCACTTTTTTTTTCAGATTTGGTTGAAATCTGACCAATCCTAAGCCACTGCAGTGACAGAGTCACACGAGTAATTGGTGTCATGAAAAGATCAGACACATCTAGTTATTTCTCACTCTTCAAACTCCTGTCTGTGAATTATTCCCAGTATCCGAAGCCCTTTGTGGAGCCAAAATGCCACTGGGAAAGAATTCAGCAGTACTTCAGAGCTTCTTTCAAGGCTGCACGTGCCACCTCATGGCCATCTACAGTATCTACAAACTGTGCTTTCTGTAGCAGCAATTTTTCCAGCCATACAGCCATACATATTTTGCAAGATCTCTCCAAACTTTGAATTACCCTGCTTGAAGGACTTCTCAGGATCCCTGCTGGTTTTGCCTTCTGCCTTAGCTTCTTGTTTCAGAAACTCTGTTTTGGGGCACTCACATAAGCTTAGACTGTTATAGAGAAAACCTTTTTTTGTTTTCTGTCAGACCCCTGCATGATTAAAGCAAGGGCCAGGTGTCTTTATCTGACTGAGACCATCCCTTAAACATTTAAGCAAATTTAAGCAACATGAGAATATAACTATAAAATAACATAAAATATAACATAAAATATATGGTAAGGGATGGCAGGCAGGGAAAACAAAGAATAATGAATAAGAAAACAGTTTTTGGTGTCATTATTAACAGAACAAGAGACAAGTACAAGAAAATCAGACCATTAGCTCTGTGGGACAGGATCTCTTCCCTGTACACTCATTTAGCATTTAACACCTGTGTAGCACTGGTAGGAAGGACGCAGTAATAGTAAAATGATGTTGTGTTCAAATGAATACAAATGAAAATTGTAAATAAAAAGGCTCATGAAACCACTGAGCCAATCTGTTCCACGGGCAGTAAATACAGGTGCTGCAGATGTTACCCTGGAGTCTTCCAAACTGGTCCTGCACCACTCCCCACAAACTCTAGTGGGGGGCACTGGTGAGAAGTGAGTGTGAAGAGACAATCTGCAACAAAAAGAGAAAGGGCAAGGTAGGGAAAAGAAGATAATGAGGAGAAAAAGGCAACAACAGACATTTTGACCATTTAAAATTTACACAGAGCACATCATTTACTACTGTATAATATGTGCTATGTGTAAATCACAACAGACTGTGATTAACACAAATTCCACAACACTGTTTTTCATTGTGATCATGAGATCACTTGTAAGACTTTTTTTTCTCTTGCCTCTTTATAGTCAGTAAGAGGAGTCTCCATGTTCAGTATTACCGAAAAAAAAATCCCCAAAACAAAGCCCAACCAAGTTAATTTCCTCACGACACCCTCCACTATCCCAGGTTGCTCCAAGCCCCAGCCAACCTGGCCTGCAACACTGCCAGGGATGGAGCACCTGTAGCTTCTCTGGGCAGCCTGTGCCAGGGCCCCTCCACTCCAAATCCCCAGGCAAACAAAGGGAAAACCCATAAAAAGAACCTGCAACATAATTACGCCAGTAACTGAAATACGGCATCTCAGAATGGCAATGCTCTGAATCCCAGGGAATTTGTTTTGATCTTGGCAGCTGAAATGTTCTGAGCTCAGAACCTGCTGTCCCTCAGGGAGATATGATTTTGCTTTTGAGATTGAAAAGGTCTTTTTGCTCCCCTCATGCTCTCAGCTTACACATAAAATGAACTTTCACATTCTTATGGTAAATACACTTTAAAAAGATGAAAAGCACCATCTTTACTAAAATCATAACAATATAGTTGTCGCTGTAAAGTACCGAGAACAGCGAGAAACGACACGATCTACGTTCAGGAAGAAAGTAGTTCTGTCTTAATTAATTAATTAATCATTTTATAACAGGGTTCGCAAAGAGTGTGTTGAATGGCATAAGACAGTTGGGTGCTTGGCCATCCACCCCTTGAGGGGATTGGTCAAGCTTTAAGACACTTATTCCAAAATATCAGAAGGCCAGAACCGTAACAATCCTGCATAACAAAACCAGGTGCAAGACAAAGAGTTAGTTTACAAAAACCCATAGAAGTGTTTTCATAGCCTCTGTGAGAACTGCAAAGTTCTCACAGAATGCTGCAGAAAGCTGAAAGATTTCTCTACCAAAGCTTTTCAGCATCTACATATAGTCACAAATATCAAATAACGCAAAGAAAGAAATGGATTCACCAGTTCTGTCTCAGAGGTACAAGTGGGCAACTGGGTGTCCTCAGACCACCGGTGACACAGCTTTGTGAGCTGCTCAGGGCAGGGCTTATGACAAAGGTCTTGGCTCCATCACAATCTCAAACTGATTCTTGTAAGGCAGGGAAATAAATGAGTGCAATCACAAAAATTTCAAAGTTGAGACTTAACCAGAAAATGTTGGGACTTCCTGCATGGATAAAATCCACCTTGTGACTGTCCTGACACACGTGCATGCTGTCCTGTGATACAATGAAATACAGTATCTGGATGGGATTTGATTAATTTCTGAAGTCCAAGAGCCATAGAAACACCAACCATAGGGATTTTAGGGGCCTGCAAGCCACCTCTATCTGGGTAAAACGTCTTAATAATCTTCAATTACTTGCTGCTTTGCAAAATATTTCTGTTCTTGTAAAGTTAAGCAGGCCATTGCTACATTAAATATCTCGTAGAACTTAGGCAGTTACTCTGCTACACTGAAAACTTCTTTTTACAGAAATACCTGAAACTTCTCCTTAAATTGCAGGCTCAGAATTTCATTGGGCACTCTAAATATGCATTTTATTTTCATTCCCATGATACTCTTTGAAGTCCCAGATAGAGAATCATGATTGAATGATACAAAATGAACTCAACCCGTGTGCAGAAATGCATATAGAGAAGTAGTTAATAGTAGCTTTTTCTTGTTTTGCACTGATTTTTTTTTCAATTCTTTCTGCATGATTTTCTTCCTTTTCCTACTCAGAAAAAAGAATCACAAGCATTATCTCTAGCCTGTTTCATTTCATTATAACTTTTCTCTCTCAAGTGGAGCCAAATAAATTTACTTTATTTTATTCAAGGGCTGCATTCCAAGTTAAGCACCAAATACCAATATCTAATCACATAGTGTTCCTTTTCTCCTTTTGCAGTGTCATACTTTCAATCTGTTTAAATTCTTCTAAACCAGTCTTGGTTTGCAAATACCTACAATACTTTCTACAGTCAAACTTGAGAAAAAACTCCCATACTTCCATCTGGTACTATAAGATTCCTTAAAGAATTTGTGGTAATCAGTCACCTCAAAAAGAGAACCATTCTAGAAAAGCAGCAGGTTCCCCAGCTTTTCAATCAATGTAAAGTTTTCTTAAAAAAGAATGAGCTAGAAAAGCTAAAATAATTACTGCAACTATTAAAAATGTTCTTTCTCAAAAACGACTGTGTTCTAAGATTACTCATCCAAAACCCTTTGGTTTGGCTTTCATCCCTACAAGGCTGATTTATTAATTTCTCCTTGCCAGAATAAAAAGATCCTTGGCTCTAGAGAGCGGCATTAAAAGCAAGCAGAATTCTATTTATAAACAACCTCAAATGCAAGCTGTAAGTACAGGAGTACCTGCAGCTCTAACAAACATCCCTGAACAGGGAAAGGAGGCACACCTGAGGTGGACAAGCTTGGAGTATTCAAGCAGAAAACAGTCCTTGAAATACTGCCAGTCTAAATTTGAATCTCCCCTCAACCGAGCGTCAAGGTTGTTCATACAAAGGTTGTGTAAGTGACTTCCAATGCTTCTCTACAAGGAAGGATGCGTAGGAACTTAGAAAAATCAAATTGCTGATGTGATGAAGCAATTGGATAGCTTGCTCGTTCTTTTAGACTCCCTTTCTAAAATCAAGGCCTTCACATAAAGAAAGAGAAGAAAAAAGCAACAAGAATCAGTCGTTGTGGGCTCAAATCTTCAGCTTCCACCAAGAGAAGGAGAGGAGGGGGAGTGTTTCCTTTCTTGTCAGCTGTCTCTAAATGGAGCCTGTAAAGCACTGATGCTTCAAAATACTCCAGATCCTTGTAATAAATTTGTCTTGTTAAAAATTATGAACTTGGAATCATAAGAAACAGCTTCTAGTCGGAAGTATGCATAGAAGTTTACCATGGATTAATGTCTTCTTCAAAGTGAGTGTTTCCCACTGCCTCCAATTATGCCAACAAGGATTGTACTACCAAAACAAAGCTTTTCTTCATTTCCTCTTTGAAATATTTTAAAATTCTGCCTGCAACAACTGAAAAAAAAAAGGACAAATAGACATAAGTTTGATTTTTTGTAAACAACAAATTTAGAGAAATGAGTGATTACAGGGAAGCTTGCTTGTGGTCTGGATTGTTTTTATTTGTTTTTTTGTAAGTCTGAAAGTGATAGATGATCCCACTGTAACTGGTTATAGTGATCCTAAAATGCGGATATACTGATCCTATACTGATCCACAACCCTGAGCTTCATTTTGAAGCGTGAGTTTCTGATCCTTGCTGGCATCCAACCCTGGATCTGTGGCATCACTGACACCCTCCACATGCCCCATTAGCGAAGGATTCTCTGTGTGTAGACTTTGTGCTGGCTATCGATTTTAGATTAATTTGACTGGCAGAGTCCAAAGCCAGAATTGAGAATGACAAGAAAAAGAAGTCATAAAGTTCATATTGGAATTACAGGCAGCTCTTCCCCATCAAAAAACATTTTAAAAACCCCACAAACCCACAGCACTTTGCTGGGTCTCTACTGTTTAAAGGCCCAGAAAACTTTTCCAAGCATTGCTCCAATATGACTATTAACTGAACACACTATTTCAGTTTTCTGTTCCAGAATATTATTCTTTCCTTTAGTGCATTTCTTTTTTTGTGAGACTGCCTTTTCAACAATGCATTTTCTGTGTCTTCCTTACCATGAACTAAATTTTCAGTTTCCAGATTATTACTTCGAGATTTATTATTTGATGTTTCATCCAACATTTGCGTCTTGCTCAATTCACATTCCAGCTGATAAAAAACCCCATGAGGGTTCAGAGGCAGGAGTTTACACTGAAATACAGTGGGAAAATGATCTTGTTTATGTATCTCCAAAAGATAAGCTCTCTATATGTGCACTAGAAAGTATAAAAATTTCATAAAATTCTTCTTAAGACAACCTAGTGCACTCTGCTGATATTTCTCAATGTGAGTATCATTTGAAATGTTCATCTATGCAGTATCTATAGGCACTGCTGACAAAGAGATGAGGGGACTGAAGGACATTTCTGCTTTCTAGCTATTACCTGATCCACATATGGCAGTTTTGCAGTAATGACACGTGGGCAAGGACTTTGCTCATCAGATGGAGAATGCAAAGCCGTTTATTGCGAAGTCAGAATTCCCTAAATACCAGCACCCAACAGGATATAACATCCTAGAAACAGGAAAGATGTTCACCACAGTGTCCCCCAATCACCTGGGGCATTGCACAGATTTTTACCTAGTATGGTAACAGGCAAACAATGCCCTATAAGGCCACAAACTCCAATTAACACTTCTCCTAGGCCCAGCCTGTCCATAAACACACAATCCTCTCTCAGTCCATCCCCAGTGACCTGGATGCACTCCCAGGGTCACCTCCGGGCCCAGGACAGAGGCCCTCTCTCTGATCCTCAGGGCCCATCTCTCCACCACCACCCAGTGCACCCCAACAAGGCAGGAGCCCACACCAACAGAGCCCTTGGTCTGTGTGTCCTCACTCAAAAAAAATCTCTTGACTCTTGAGCAAAGCACTTTTAGGGGTTCTATTTATGTAATCAGCAAGATTTTACAGTTCTATTTTATAGGTATATGTACAAAGACTCCTGTTTTGATGCAGTTCCTTTTAAGAGCCCTTTGGTCAAAACTCGCACCTGAGGATTGAGGCATTGGATTCAAATAATTACGAACCCAGCAGAACTGAAACTGGAAATGGATCCCCTGCAACACATGAAGTGTTCTAGAAACTCGGTTGCTGCTTTTGCTGAAGAATAATGAACAGTGACATCATAAATGTAATAATTATTAATTATTTTCTATGTCTACTCAAAATGCAGGGATAGCATTTGGAAGACTTTTTTTTATCAGAGATGAAGATAAACCAAGAAAAAAATATTAGATTCTCTAAAATCTGCTTAGAAATGCAGTCATTATTTTCATTTCCATTTACAACTGAATGGTCTTGATTTACAATTAAATTAAGTGTCCTTTATACTAAAGGCAGCGAAAATTAAAAGTATATTAATAAATCCTACTGATAGGTATTTTCTGTCTTCTTTCACATGACTCCATCAATGGAAAGGAGTCCGGAGTACACGAAGATGATCCCTAGGGAGTTTTGACACAGATTTTGGGATGTTCAGGGCTGTGTATGTTGGGTGTGACTCTGGACTATGCAAGTTGGTTGGAAATTTTTATTAGAATGAGAGAAAAATGAAACCATTTACATAAATCCTTGGTAATAATGAGAATGATCATGCTAAAAATGCCAGACTGGTACTACCTTCCTATTTTTCCTAAATTCCCAGTGAGGCTGACCTCTTGCATATTCTGCAGAGCATGTAAGCCCTGCGAATGTTTTAAACAATACAGTTTTAATCTAATATAGCACTGCAAATGCTGAAGAGCCTGCAGGGTAACAGGCAGATCATTCAAATGTAAAAACAAATTTGACTGGAGTCTAAACAATGTTGGCCTCTGTTGTGAGCTACAGCTTTCTTTTGACATGGAAAGAGAGAATGCATTTTGCCAAGAGGGCATTAGCTCGGAAAGCCTCTGTAAATGATACTGTGATGAAAATAAACAGTTTCACAGCTGGGCATGAGGAACCTAAGAGATCATGCCTCGTGTCAGGAGTGCTCATTAGCTTTTGGCTGCAGCCCACGTCTTGGCCTGGGGGAAATCACGAGAACTGAATCGCTGATGTCAATCATTTCTCTCCACGATGACACTGCAGTTCTTTGCAGTGAGGTGCCACTTCTGTTTGTAGTGTCCTTGCTAATAAATAGTTCTTCCTGGAAATGCTCTGCTGCCTTTACACCTGTACTTTGCCAGCTCTAATTTCTCTAATTCCCTTTCCTTGTTGGAGTGCACTGGGTGGTGGTAGAGAGGTAGGGCCTGGGGATCAGAGAGAGGGCCTCTGTCCTGGGCCCGGAGGTGACCCTGGGAGTGCATCCAGGTCACCGGGGATGGACTGAGAGAGGATTGTGTATTTATGGACAGACTGGGCCTGTGAGAAGTGTTAATTGGAGTTTGTGGCCTTATAGGGCATTGCTTGCCTATTACCATACTAGGTAAAATCTGTGCAATACCCCAGGTGATTGGGGGACACTGTGGGGAACATCTTTCCTGTTTATAGGATGTTATATCCTGTTGGGTGCTGGTATTTAGGGAATTCTGACTTCGCAATAAACGGCTTTGCATTTTTCCACCTGATGAGCAAAGTCCTTGCCCATGCATCATTACTGCATTTCCTTAGCTATCACCATTCTTATATTTCTTCCTTCTCTTTTTTTTAACAGATTTGAAAGTTCACAGTGATTTGGACTCATTCATCCATATCAGCACCTCCTGCTCTGACTGCTTTTGTTTTGGTAGCAGTAACTCCCTCTGCCTTTTTTCCCATGTTCTCTCCCAGGGGAAAATGGACTAAGATGCAGCAATTCCATCTCCCTCTTGGGGTGTGAAGAGTCAGGGAATCCAGAAAGCCACACGGTCTTCTGCTAGAAAAAGGCATTCACACAATTCTTCTCCCCTTATCAGCCAAACTGCTGTTCACAGAGCTCTTGCTGGTTCTGGACCAGTTTCCAATTCAAAGGTTAACATGGCGGGGAAATACTTTTATCTCCAAATTATTGGAGATAATTTGATATATAAGAGCCTAAGAAAAAGATGGGATAAATCTTCCTCCTGAAAAGGAGGTAGTGTACAAGAATAAAAGAATTTCCAAACACCTTAAAAAAAAAAAAGAAAAAAAAAAGAAAAAAAGAAAGCATGGCAATCATTTTACATAATACTGAAATTGAGACAAAAATCTACAGGTATAAGAAAAGTAAAAACCATTTTAGTCATCAAGAATCTCCGAAAATATTTGAAAATTAGTGATTTCTGCATATGCAGAAAACCTTGATGGCTAAACATGTCCAAATAATGTTTCAGCCTTAATTCTTGTAAGTTGAAGCTAAAATTTTTCCTTTCTGCTTTTCAATAATTCTAAAAGTTTCCTACTTATTAGACACATTTATATACCATACTATTAAAATACAATGCATTAGACCAATTAGAAGAAAAGAAATCATAGGAAGGACACCAGACTTCCCTCCATATACATCAGGTTATTTTCAACCAAAGTAGATTAAACTTTTTTAGAGCTTCCAGATTTTCAGTCCTGGAAATTTCACTGCAATAACAATAAATCTTTTGCAAATTTCCACATTTTTGAAGATCATCTGTTTTCTATTTTCTCAGAAGAAGTATTACTTTGCAGCACTGAAAAACAAACTGTCACTTTTTTTGTCAAGGTGTTAATAACTTGCACAGAAAGTTGTTAGGTAGTTCCAAGTAATTTGGGATCCCACCCTCTGTAAAGAATTCTGAGAAAGCTTTTCAATCAAGGCAACAAAGAAAATGTAGTATCAGCTACAACAATTCAAGATAAATAATTATATGTTTTAAAATAAAGTACTATTTTCATTTAAATGTCTTCTATCTAACCAGTTTCCTGTAGAAGGTTTCAATTGAATTGATTTTTAAAAATATTGTTTCCAATGAGACAGAAAAAAAACCAAAAAGAGGTTCTAAATTACAGAATCCTCTAATAAGTAACATTTGATCCATATATAAAATGGGATTTTTTAATACTTAAGCGAAGAAGTGCCAGATTCTGACTCCTTTGAACTGTGCCTTCTTCTTTAAACAGAATAAAGGAGTGTTTGTTCAAGAATATGATTATCATTGAAAGGTGCTGGAAATTGTATAAATTTGTCTGGAAAGGAAACTCATATTTAACTTCCCGTTAAGCAGCACAGGAATCCACAGCTCCTCGAGCAACAGGCGGGTCTGAAACCTTTTGAATACTTTATCCAAAAAATGTTATATATTAAAAAAATAGTTATATTTGAGAAGTATTTTGTGCATACAAATTTGGGATAATCTGAGAAAACCAATTCTCTTTTTAGTCCCTCTTGATCAAGGTCCTCATAAGGCAATCCATTCCATCTGTACTGGAAATGCAAATATTATTCTATTTATGTCCACGCTGTAAAAAGTGCATTATGCAGGAGAATGTCTTAGTGCCATTACAGCCAATCAAAGGGAGCTGATTAACATCAGATATGTCTTTTAAAGCTTCCTCTGCACTAAAATGTGCAGTGTTTGCAATTTTGGCCCTGTTTAGTATATAGCAATTAAGTGGCTCTTTTTCCGCTCCCAAAGCACATCTGCGAAGTATTACGAGTACTTTATACCACGCCTCAAAATGCACCTTCTATCTAAAATAAAATATCTTTCAATTATTTTGAAACATTTTTTAAAAAATAATTTTCAATTATTGCATTGCAGAATCTGCATTTCTAATAGAATTACAATGGGGATTGCAATAAAAGAAATTTAAAATTGGTTGTAATACTCCATTGCCTTTTTAATAAACTTTTTTTTCTTTTTTAGATTCCAAAGGTTCAGAAAAGGGTGTAGTACAAGCCCTTTTGACTGCCTTCATAAAGAAGGATGAGGAATTGCACTCACTTATCTTTGGAAAATTTCACTCAATTATCCTTGGACTCAGTAAGTTGTATTTACACAAAGCATAAAGATGAAGTAAAAACAAACCGGAAAGAGCTCATAATCCACCAAAAACCTCAATAAAAGCCCCTCTCCATGTGTGAAAAAATCTACCAGAATATAACTGAGAGTATAAAAACCTCTGCCAGAATGTTTTGAAGTAATCACACAGCTGCTATGGTTAATCTTTAGAATTAACATTTACTAGTAATGAGTGGGATTCTTGCAGCAGGTGTTTTGTCCTTTTGCTGGCACTTACACAGTGTATTAACCCCACTCCACATAAACTGCACCCTGAATATATCTTCCATTACCCCAGGTTGTTCCAAGTCTCATCCAACCTGGCCTTGGACACTTCCAGGGATGGGGCATCCAGAGCTTCTCTGGGCAACCTGTGCCAGGGCCTCAGCACCCTCACAATAAAGAATTTCTTCCTTTAATCTACTCTAAACTCACCCTCTGTCAGTTTAAAGCCTTCCCCTCTTGCCCTGTCACTCCAAGCCCTTGTCAAAAGTCCCCCTCCAGCTCTCTTGTAGGTCCTTGAGACACTGGAAGGTTCTCTAAGATCTCCCTGGACATGGGTATGATGGTGGCTGGTGGTTGGGAGATTCTAAACATCCAGAAAGTAGTATAATAGAAGCTATTCTGACCACCTTCCTAAGGAAGGATGAGGAATTGCACCCACTTCTTCCATTGGACTCAGTAAATAACAGAGTAAATAATTCAGAGATAACTGTACTCAAAGCCTGTCTCACATTTCTGGACACATCTTCTCTGTATCTTCATTATAATGAACTGAATTTTCAGTTTCTGATTTTTCCCTCCTCAGAGATCCATGTTTTACCCAACATTTGCAGATTGGCCAACTCATGTTGCTCTCCCTGGAGCCTTCTCTTCTCCAGGCTGATGCACTCCATTTCTCTCAGCCTGTCTCCACAGGAGCAGTGCTCCAGCCCTAACGGGACAGTGGAAACTGTTTTTTTTGTGCTCCTCAGCCGTGCTTGGCTTACAGTTTGACAGCAGCACACTGGAGACCTTCCCCATCCCTTTGCTGGGCTGCAAATTTGAGCTGCAGTATTTCCTCTTGCTCTGTGTCAAAAAAGAGAGGGTTAGGGAGTTTTTCTCTGTCTTGTGCCATGGGAGGGTGTCCTGTCTGTGGGGCAGTTTGTCTTTGGGGGGCAGCGGAGATCAACTGTGCCAAACTGCAGGAGTTTACTAAAGCTGAAATCAATGACTAATGCAAGCCTCAGCTGAAAGAGGCTGTTGTCAAACCAAAAGAGAAGTGCTCACTGAGCCATTTACACTGGAATAATTTTATCAACTGAAGAACAATTATAATTAAATCGCTGTGTTTTGTTGGGTTTTTTTCCTCATTTTGTTGCAGTGAGACCAGCTGAACATTTCCCAGGGGTAGGATTGCTCAGCAGAAAGTTGGGTCCTCGCTGAAACAAATGCCATCAGAGATGTCTGATTTGTGAGTACGGAGCTTAAATTTATTGAAAATTGTAAAGATTTTTGTTGAAGCCTTTGCATTCATGTTTTTTAACATTTTTAGCGGAGAGGGAGAAAACTGCTCAAGCAGCTTCTGCCTCTCTGCCAGGACGGATCCTTCTGCCTGCAGCTCTTTACTTGCACCGCTTTTTCCTATCACAAGATGTCCCTCTAAGACCACATAAGGCAGAACCTTCCACATTTCTACCTTGCGAAGGCTGTTTTGGCTTGGTCTTAGACTTCCCCATCTGTATGTGCCTCATTTCACTTACCCAAAGACAAATGTATATACTTATATTTATATTTATATTTATAGTTACAGTTATAGTTATAGCTATAGCTATAGTTTAGTTATAGTTATAGTTATATTTGCTGCTTCTTTTAGCAGAAGTCTGTAACAAGTTATGTCTGTGAGTCCAAATATGTTCTCCTGAATTAACATATCATAATAAGTATATAATGGAACAATTTGAAATTAAAAAAAAAAAAGATGTTAATCATCTGAAGATTGTGCACATTTTCTAATTCAAGGAAAAAGCCCCAAAACAATTGTCTGCTCTGAGGTTTCTTTAGAGATATTTTTATGTAATTTTGCTTAAGTGTTCTGTTCTCTTTACACCACATCCTGCAAGAAAGAGGGTCTTGTCTAGCAAATTCTTTTCTTTCCTTTCGCCTTGACAGCAAGTTTTTCCTTTTTTCTATCCTTTCTCATTGACAAAGAACCTTAGGGACAACCTTCTCTGTAAATTAGTTTATGCGCCAAGGCCAACTGATACCATCTTGTGATCTGTTTGATATTTTTAAACAGTAATTGAATGAACAAGCACTGAAACTGAACATGGCATCCAAATTCAGAGATTCATTGGTACTATCAGTAGCAAATTGGAACGGCTTTTGTTTCTGGGTGTCTGAGGGGATGACTCAGTGTTGGCAGTGAGGAAAGCCAAATGATCTAATTTGGGTATAGGGATTTCTGCTTGACTGGAAAGCACTCCTATCTTACCAGAGGGGAATTATTGTAACAAAACAACACTTTGGCCCTTTCTAGGTAACTGAATCATCTCAGAGTGACCTGCTCTGGCAGCCTCAAATCTGAGTGCCTAATATTCCTAATCTCTTTAGCTGCAGCAAACATGCAGGGCAGTATTACAATATTAATCATTAACTCGGCTCATTAAAAGCTTGCTAATGTTACTGCTGGATAATCTTGTGGTGGTTTATAAAGCCATTAAAATGTATATTTGCATGTACAGTATTTTAAAAATGTCTGGCAGCAGTTACTAAGGTTTCTCTTTCAATGTAAAGGATTTTCAAACCTATCTCAGACTGAATTAATTACTTTGAGTGTTATCTTTCACCTTCTGCTGTGGCACATTCTGCTCTAATTCTGCTAATGCCTTTCAGTATAATTTGAAATCATTTCACAGGCGTGCAAGCAACTGTTTAAGTGCTGATGGTGCTTTGCTGCTGTGTATTTACTTTTGGAATTGCCCTTGTACTTTTGCTGACTGCCATGGAAACTTTTGAAACTGATGTTCTCCAGATTCCCATGGATCACTGTGTGTCATGGGCATGTGTTTCTGTCTCTGCTTTCTACTGATGTTGATATTTGATGGTGTCACTGGCATTGCTAAACAGCCATCATTGCCTTTGTTTGTAGAAGGGTCCCCAACCTTAAAAAAAATACTGTTTGTAATCCATGTGCAGCTTTTTGTCTGCTTCTGCTTTGTATCGCTGAGGTATTTCTGACTTTGTCATTTATTAATCCAAGCGCTTCTGGAACGATCTCTGCAAACCAGTGCATGTTTACATGAAATGTCAGATTAAATGGCAAGAAGCAGTCATAATAGAGCTCATGTAAATGTTTAAGAGAGATTACATTTCAGAAACTGGGCTCTCTGTGCCTTAGCCTTAATAGAACTGTTATCATTTAGCTTTTAGTATCAGGTAAGATTTATGAGACAGTTTTTGGACTGGGTGTTTTTTTTTTAATAATTTCAACAGTAGAAATATTTTGATGTGAAATGCGGCTATGTCTTACAAGTGTTTAAAATAATAGATTTACAGACACTGCCTGGGTAATGTCACCCCTTCAGCTGTGATTGGAAGCAGGATAAGCACAGGCAGCAGCTGGGAAACTGATCACTTACATTGATGCCTCCCTCTAATAAGGCAGAGTCCTCACTCTCACTGAGATTGAGAAAAATATTATTGAAACAAACCTGGGGAAGGCTTTGAGGGCTTGATGCAGGAGTGGTGATGCACTGAGCGTGCTCACAAGAGTCCCATGAGCCATGGGCACGGATGTGGTCAGGGGAGGAGAGCACTTGCTTGGTTTTGGCACTGCCAAGAAATAGATATTATTTAGGGAGCACTGCAGCAGTATCCCAACCTAGTTACAGCCTCATCTTCAGGCTTTAATGGGGTAAAAGTGTCTTGTGTCATGTCTGTCACTTGCCCGTGTGGAATGGGGCTGCTTATCGTGTATCCCTCAAAAGCAAGGCTGAGTTATCTCAGATTACTTTGGGCATAGCTGTTGGGAGTCTGTAAGGAGATTAACCCCCCTCCCCCCCCAAACAAACCAATAAAGCTTCACTAGTGCTTCTAAAAACAGTGGGTAAGACATCACTTACAGAATGTTTTATTATTGCAGTAACTTCTTCAGCCAGCTCTGGGCTGAGTGTCGTGCTCACAGACAGAAATGAGCTCAGCATTGATCTATAAATTAGCAGTTGCCTAGTGACTCGTGGTCCTGGCATGCTCGTTTTATTCAAACAAAAAATATCACTATGCAGTAATGGATGCATGCCAATTTTTTGTTAGGGTCACTGTCCTAGAGCTCACAGCAGTTTTTGACATAAATTTTGACAGGGAGAGTAGCTTGAAAATGGAAAATGTCGATGGAAGCAAGGAATTGTTCAGAGACCGTCAGCTAGGTACCTACAGAGGCATGTTGTTATAAACACACTGCAAGGGGAAAACACACACAAATTATGGACCCAAATATAGGAAAATAAGCAATGTAGAATAAAATAGAATTTGCCGGGCATGTATTAATTGTATAAGAAATTGACTTAAAAGCAGATCGCACAATAGGAAAAAATAATTCTAATTATCATTGATCAATTTAATTAAGCTATCTAATCATCTTATTGACCACTCAAACGGGAGCATGGGTCCCTGCCAATTAAATCTGCGAACGGCACAGACTTGTTGAGTAGTAAGTAATGAAGTTACGCCCACAAAATTATTCGCATTACCTAATTAAAAGCTGATGGTCCAGCAATATGCACTTCAATAGAGCTAAAAGCTCTGACACACTAGGTGTGAATGGGCTACAGCTACACAATGGGTATTCCCATCTTGGCATGCTTTGGCTCAGAAAAGGGATAAAGGGCCATCCACAGCAAGCTGCTTCAGCCTGAACCCTTCACTCCTGCTGTGGCGCTCTGCTTAAATTCAGCAACGTGATCCACGGGTTTATCAAGTAGATGAAGACAGAGAAAGGACCCAAAGAAGGGATTTTTCTTTGGTGTGCAGCACTCATAAAACAGCTCCTGTGATGGTGTGTTCATTTAGTGTGTCTGAGATCCAGAAAAGGAGGCCACAGTCTCTGCTATGAACTGGAAACCAAACCTGAGGATTCTCTGCTGACAGACCCTCACCGATGGAGGCTGAGACTGAACTGAAGAGGAGCATATAGAAAGCTACAGAAAATTACAGCTGGTAGCAAAGGGGTTTTGAGTATTGAAATAAACACGACAGCCAGTCACTGTTGGACAGGGTTAACTGGTTTAATAAAGGAAATACCGAACCCGGGGAGGTAGGAGAAGGGAGTAGCCCTTCTCGGCACTGACGCAGAAGCAATCCCCACACCCCAGGCTACAACAGGAGGAAAGAGCTCAGTCGCTTCTTGGTGCTTTCTTTTTATACAGCCCCCGACTCTTCCCATTGGTCTCTCCCCAAGCCCACAGCCCATTGGTCAGTTTTTCCCGCCTTTAGCCTTCTGGTTGGCTCGTGTCCAGGGCCCGCCCTCTGCCTCACAGGGCGTCGAGTGATTCGCTGTCACCAGCCCGGACTCGAAAGGCGATTGGTTCTCGCTGCTGTCTGTCCGGAGGGGCCGCCCCGACCCCCTCAGAGTCCCATTTCTGTTCCAAGCGCCGCCTCCTGGACGCTCACCCCCCTTGCATCCCTTTTCTAAACCCACCGTGCAGTCCTGAACTAAGAACGCTTGAACCTGCGCCCCTACAACCCGAACCGGGAAAACTTGAACCTGGACCCGTACAACCTCAACCGAGAAAACTTGAACCTGAACCCCTACAACCCGAACCGAGAAACCTTGAAACCGAACTTGTACTACTGAGATCACAAAAAACCAATCATATGTAACAAGTATGACAAGGAAAGGTGCAGCAATGCCCAGCCTCTGCAGTTTTAAGTTGGCCAATGTACTGTAAAATGCATGTGAACTATTGTCAGCATCACTGGGGTTGTGCTGTGTCAGTGCTGAATCCTTCTGTACCATTAATCTCAGCGGGATCAGCTTAGAAATCAGCACCTGTGAAACTTCATCCTGATATTTTCATGCACAGTCTGAAAAAGAAGTTCCACAGTAGTGCTTTTTACTGATTTCAACTTGATCCTTCCTTGTAAATTATCAACAATATCCAATATCCACTAAACCCTTTAAAGATTACAATCCGTCTTTTTCAAATCTTATGAATGGTAAAGTAAATAACTTCTCCAAGAGGGGGGGGATCAGAATTCTCCAAGCTTTCTAAAGAGGATCTACACATATAGGAATTTGAGTGTGCGTCTCATCTTAGTGGTGAAGAATATTTCCCATTTTTATAAAAGAAGAAACTGTGCTTGCACCAGTACTTTGAAAAACAGCACCGTCTTCTGTCTCCATCCTTTTTATCTTTCTTTTCAGCAAAGGCTTGTACAAGCTGCTTTGGAACAAAAGTAAATCTTCTGTGGGAATTGGTGTCATTACAGGATCATGAATCGTAGAATCATGGAATAGTTTGGGTTGGAAGGGTCCTTGAAGACCGTCTCATTCCAACCCCCTGCCATGGGCAGGGACACCTTCCACTAAACCAAGTTGCTCCAAGCCCCGTCCAACTTGGCCTTGGACACTTCCAGGGATGGGGAATCTACAAAAGGCTTTAATTTTGGCCCTCATTTGCAGTCTCTGTGTACTCCTATAGCTCCACTGAATCCCACGCAATGATGCCAGTTTTGTCCCCACTGAAGGCTGGATTCTGGTCATTTTCTTCCCTGGTTTTAGCATTATCTACACACAGAACATGAAACCCAGCTGTCAGAGTAGGGGTGGAAGAATCATTCCAACCTTGTGAGGCATCCTTATGAATAATCCTTTCTCAGAGCCTGGATACACTGGGATCAAGACCCCCAGCTACAGGGTGGCAGGGAGGAGCAAACAAAATAGTCAGGAGAGTTTGTGAGCAAATGCTGCAGTCACACTGCAATGGCAGAGGTCTCTAGGAAATGTGAACCTCAAAAAAGTGGCATTGAATATTTTGTCTACCATTTGTGGCAAAAGAATGACACTTGAGGACTACAAAGAAGTGCAGTGAGGAATTCTCACCTGCTTCTCTTTTCCTGCATTCTTCCATGGTGAGCAGCACACCTCTGCCTCTCTGAGGCACAATGGAAATTGAAAACCTGAAGGTCTGGAACAAGTGCCCTCAGCTTTCCAGGATGAGATAATACCTTAATTGGTCTGTCTGCACGGAAAAAAACGGCCCAAGGCCTATCACCTCAGTCTGACAGATGTGATGAGAAAAGCACCCGAGATCTGATATCAGCAAATTTTCTTTGAGCTATTTGTATCTTTTAATAAAGAGAACTGCTAATGTGATTTGCAGAACAAGAATGCTTCAAGTCATTGTTTTGAACACGTAATGGACTCCTACATACCCAGCTTAAGGAAATCTTAAAGAGTATATTTTTATTTCTCTTGTATTCCTTTTTTTTTCATTAATATTTTTGTCCTGCATTGCAGAAACAAATCTAGCAAGCACCTTGGGAAAGCACCCCCTCACTCCAAGGCAGAACGGACTTTTCCCAAACCCCCACCATGTCCTGTTTCTATAACCTGCTTGTAAAAGCCTCTGGTAGTGGAAATTCCAAAACCAAAGATGAATGGCAGATTTTAACCCAAATACACAGAGAAAGTTAATGAATGCAAGAGAAAATAGAGGTATTCTCAATGACCCTTTGATATTACATTAACTGGTAGATTTTCTGTAGGAGAGCAAGAACATGGAAGTTTCAAAGTCTCAGCTGACTGTATCAGGAGCTTTCATCAACTCTCTGAATTAATTGTGCTGGTTTATTTCCCTTTACGTTGCCCAAGGAATGTATTTCTTGTTCAAAGTCATGAAGTGAAGACTGATAGCAGGAAATTGAATGAATTTGCTTTTTGACTTATAATGGTGATAGAGGAGAAACCCCCCAGTTTAGAGTTTTGAACAGCTTAATATAACAAAACCCTTCAAAATGTAAATATTGAAAACATCCAAAACATAAGGCCATTTTTGAAATAATCTAACAGGAAATCACATTTAGCTGTCACCAGGTCCCCCCTGTAAAATATTTATAATGCAATCTAAAGAACTCAAAATTACTAGAAATATAGAATAGTAATCTAAGTTAATACTGTGAATGAATGAGTTAATGAAACATCCTGAAGGCTGCTAAACAATGTTATACTTTGGGCAGAGGAAGACTGAGAGATTATCAGCTTATATTACTATAAAACAACTCTATTTTTTAAAAGAAGCAATTAAGGTTCTTTCTTTGTGTAATAGTTAATTTAAAAACATAAAAGAAAAAAAAAAGTGAAGAATTCCAGCCCATTTCTGAGGACCACAATTGATGTATTCCTTTTGAAAAGGAGCAGCAAAAACGTGCCTTTGATTCCTCTTGTATAGCCACAGGTAAAAATGTTCTAGGACAAAAGGATTATGTATGAGTTTCTGTTATGAAGTGACTGTGCTCTGACAGCTTGTTGTACTGATACTGCCAAGGCAAAGGAGAATTCTGAGAAGCCCAAGTGACTGAGTCCATCTGAAATGTGGAATGATTCCATCAGGAGAGGTGTCAGCCTGCGGAGCCCTGAGTATCAAGAGTCCCGACAACTGCCTTCAGTTGCTCTGGGAGAGGGATTATGATTTCAAAAGTGTGGCTGAAAGGCTGCACTCACATTTCTGGGAAATTATTTTAGCAATATAATACACCAGTCTTTCTGAGCATAATATAGGAACTAGATACTAGGGCTCAGGGCACTCCAGTGTTTCATTTTTGGAGTGAAGAAAATGCTTTTCTCTGATGCTTCTACTGTTTGTGTGACATCTGATGTTGAGAAGTTCATGTACACACCTTTTCCAGACTTTCCTTGCCACTTCTGTCAGAGAAGAGAAGAGAAGAGAAGAGAAGAGAAGAGAAGAGAAGAGAAGAGAAGAGAAGAGAAGAGAAGAGAAGAGAAAAGAGAAGAGAATCACTAAGGTTGGAAAAGACCTCCAAGATCATCAAGTCCACCTTCAATTCCCACTAAACCATATCATGACCACATACACTCACTTTGTGAACACTTCCAGGGATGGTGACTCCACCACTTCCAGGAGAGCCTGTTCCAAGGCTTAACCACTCTTTCAGTGAAGAAATTTTTTGTAATTTCCAACCTGAACCTCCCTGGGCACAGCTTGAGGCCATTTCCCCTTGTCCTATCAAGAATCAGACCTGGACCTGGATCTCTTGTGCTCTTTTAGATGCAACTGGAAAAAGAACGGAAACCAATC
>VZTI01005130.1:853758-869309 GCA_013397865.1 Struthidea cinerea
CCCACCCACCCCCCCCCCCCCCCCCCCCCCCCAAAAAAAGCAAAACAAGGCAAAAAAACCTTGCAGAAAAAGCAAAACCCACACACATGGTCCACATGGCTGAATGCCAGTCACTATTCATTCCTAGTATGAGTCTCAGTAGGGAATTTCCAGCCAGTACAACAAAGAGGAGGATTTCTCTGTTAGAAGAAACACAAACACTGACAGCATCAGGTGCTTGGCTTCCTGCAGAAAAAAGGAAATGTGGCTCCCCAGAATGCTGATTGTAGTACAGCATCGTATTCTTGAGCACATCTTGGGCCAGCTGTGCTTCAAATTGTTTATTTCACTAAACGAAACTCTTTATAAACCACTCTCCAGTGGGGAAACAGTAACAAAGGGTGGTTTGCTATCAACAGCAACACACACACGTGAGCAGAGAAAGTGCCTTCTGGGGTTACGAGGCAGAGCAGACTTAATGAATTCAGCTGATGAGACTTTTTTCTTGGTTGAGCTTCCCACGGACCAAATTAATTCCAACAGATGAGTAAAAGATGGAAAGACATGCTAATTAGCAGCTTTTTTTATGAACCAGTTCTCTACTTCAGAATCTAATTAGCTTTCTCGATAAGGCTTAGGCTGAAGTTTGTTTCTCCAGTGCAAGGATTGTGTTCCTGTTTTTTGCAATGCTTGAAGGGAAATGCTTTGGATTGATGCCTATTTACTTGTTTAGTGCTTACTTATGTATTTATGAATTATATATAAACCTACATATACCCCATGGATAATGAGGGCCCTCTCTCATTTCAGCTCTGGGGAATTACACAGCACAATAAATTCCTCCAAGACAGAGAAGGCAAAGGGAACACAAAGGATTACAAATTGTGGATAAGACCATTTTACCAGAGTGATGCAGAACAGTCGTGGTTGTGAGACAATAAACTGAGAGAGAACTGTACAGGAGGAGTCTGAGGAAAGTAAGAGGAAAAAAGCCATAAGAAATACCCAAAATCTTTTTGCTTTTCCTACAGTTTATATGTTGAAGGAAGAAACCAGAAAATATTTAATGGAAAACAAGGATAGAAGCAAATGTGAAATCTAGAGAAAAATACGAAAAAAGAACTTAGCTGGTTAGGTTCAGTCGTCTATGACGATAAGATAATCTCTTGACAAAAGCTCTGCATGTTTGGGGGAAAAAGATAAGTATGATAAATAGTTATGCTAGGAGAAATAGAGACATAACACTCTGCTGTTTGCAGCCCAGCACACTGGATTTTCTGTCATGAAACATATAATTTTAAAAATTCAAAGCCATACTGGCGAGTAATTTCTTCCAAACTTCCAGGCTGCAATTTTTAACCAATGTTTGAAAACAATTAGAGAAACTATGAAAGAGGCTGACATGCTAGGTCAGGGCCAAACTTGAACTACATTTTGCATTAAGCCTGATTTCAGAAGCACTTGGGTATTTAAAAATAATAGGATGCTAAAATATTCTCCAATTTATGACATCCATGAATAAATCCACAAAGGAAGTGCATGGTCCTGTGCTGCAATGATGGTGGCTTGTAGTAAAAAAGCCTTAAGGACTGTCTTATCATGTTTGGAAGACAAGCTCTGACCCTCAAGGCTACAAAAGTAGAGGAGAGAGGGGAATTAATTTGCTGCTTGGTGTTGGTACTGGTCAACCACAAAGGATACTTTAAAAAAGCCACCCAACACCCCAGCAGCTTCTTGCAATGTGACAGATCTAGGACTGTGCTGCCACAGAGGTAATAAAGACAGGCTCAGGAGGCAGCTTTTCCCTTCCAAAACTAGCTCACATTTCTAGGGACACACTGAAAAAAAACAGAGGAGAAAGAATGAGAAAGATGTTAAATTTGGCAATGATAATGAAACTCTGCATGTTGAACTAGGATCAGGTTAGACTGATTCTCTCTTGCAAGGGAAATTTGATTGCTTTTTTAATAAAATTATAAGAAGTAATGGAAAGAGGGAATCTGAAATCTCCCTTGTATTTGATGGAATGTGTGTTTGAAACATCTCAAAACTTAATTCAAGGGGATTTATTGGGGGGGGGGGGGGGGGGGCGCAGACTGTCACTGGCAGGCTGATAATACCTGTGTGAGACCTTATAATGAAACCAGCCGTGATCAAGTGGAGGTTTCAGCTTTCCAATAAAACAATGACATCTCAGATGTGTTTACAGATGTTACTGAAAATATAATGTAGTGCTGCCTCAATCAAATCAGCGACAGAGAGCACAGGCGTGTTCTGACTAATGCTGCTCCTGCTGCAGGGGAAGGAATGGCCACGCTGATTTCCCTACCCGGACACACTGCCCTGATCTATTCCACTCAAAGTTATGGCCAAATTAATCTGCCTGTATGACATGTGTCCCTGAGGACTATTTATGAGAATATGGTGTGAGAGACAAATCAGAAATTGGTGATGTGTGGATGGGAAGCAGCAAACTGCAACATTCTTCTGAATTCTGGTTCAATGGTCAAAACACTCCCTTCTCACTGACTGCAGTGAGGTTTGGCATTGACAATACTCTTGGAAAACCAGTTTTGTCTTTCTGTGTGATTTTAATGCCTCTAGACTCTCAGTCACCACACGAGATACCAGAGATCCAAGCTGGGTGGAAGCCAGGCAGAAAGCAACAACTTCCTTTAGCATTAGTTTACACACCATTTTAATCTCTAGAGTTTTGGGGTTGCAGTTGGATTCAAAAGATGGTTATGTGGGTTAGATCCTGTTGCCCATGTTTTTGGGGTTTTTTGCCTGGTGTTTCACCAGGACTGGAGGAGATGGACCAAGCTCCTGTTAAGACAGTTGTGACAAATCCAGGCAGCCTCCATGCTCCCTAAAGAGTGGGGTCTCCAAAACCAGAGCACACAAGTGGCTGAAACGATCTCTGTCACAGCAGAGAGCTGGAGCACAGATTCAGAGTTGTGAGAAGAATCAGCAAGCTGGATATGAGGGAGGGAAGTGGGGGGAGGGTCAGTGAGCTTCGAGGCAAAAGAGTGGGAAATGATGACTGGAAAGAGGGGGCAGAGAGGGCGGAGTGTGCAAAGGATGGATCCTCTCAGTAACGATCCGGGGGTACATGTGCTGGCTTTGTCCTGCTCATCATGCTTGTAAATGATGTGGAAAACAGAGAACAGTGATGTGACAAGGACTACAAATTATGTGGAATTAGGTTAGTAAGAACTAAAGCTGCCTGCAAAGAGTTGCAAAAGGGACCTCATAAGATCTGAGTAACTGGATCATGAAGCAGTAGATATCAAACTCTGTGTTGATAACTGGAGGAGGAACAGGCATGAGTAGCTATGCACCAATGAGCTCCAAATTAGCTATCACATCTCAAGAAAAATGATCTGAGTCATTGTGGATAATTCCATGAAAATATCAGGTCCATATTTGGGAGCAATGAAAAAAAACCCAAAGAAGCAGACAAAAATTTAATAACCACTGAAGGATGAGACAAAAAACCATCACACTGCAGCAGCAAATCACCAGTGTATGCACACTTTACATTGTGCAAGCAGTTTGATCTCTTTCCAGCTCCTCATTGACAATTTTTAAAAAAATATAGCTAGAAAAATCTCAGGGAAGAGTACTGAACGTGACCAGCAGTACGGAATATTTTCCATACGAGGAGAGGCTAAATAGATGTGCTCCACTTGGAAAGTGGAGGACTAAATCACAGAGGTATATAAAATATATAAAATATGCTCCACACATGGCATGAAGATGTAAATGGGGAACTATAGCCATTATTTCTTACCGTACAAGCACACCATGAAATCGTCAGCAGGTCCAGAACAAACAGAAGGAAGTATTTCTTCAAGCAGTCTATAATTAAATTGTGGAACTCATTGCTACAGGATGCCATGGAAGCTGAAAGCATAAATGAATTAAAAATGCGATTACACAAATTTATGGATTTGCCTCCATCAAAGGCTGTTAAACAGAAGGATGTGGTTTCAGTACCTGACTCGGGAAATCTTTCAGCAAAGATTGCAGGAAATCTGCAAGGGTATATTGATGAAGAAGGACAGAGGATTTTCACTCCTTGTGGAAAGGACCATTTTCACTCCTGATTTTCCCCTGTGCATGTTCTCTAAGCAGATGAAACTGGATCGTCTCAGACACAGGATCCTGAACAATCCTTTGGCTTGACTCATTACGACTCTTTATAATTCTCACTTTATTTCATTTCTCTTTTCCCTTTATCTGCCTTCAGTTTTTATGACCAAGACGTTGGACGAACTAAGTCTCTCAGCAGCACAGCTGCCATCTGACCAGGCTTCACAACCCTTTTCCACTTCTGGGATTGTTGGACAGTTTACCCGTGCCTTGTCTTAATGCTCAGCTCCTGGAAAAAGCAGGAAGAATTTTCAATTAACTCCTGGGTACATGAGCCATAGAATTAATTTTCCTTGATGCATGCTGGAGATGTTTTTGAAGACTCTGCTAGGCAAGACTGGGCAGATGTCTGAGGCACACCATGGACTGAAGGCACAGTTCTAACTACTGGGGATGACTGTGAGCTGAGCTGGGCTGAAAAAAATCTAATGAATTTCCATTATCTAAAAGAGCACTTAAAAGCACAACTAGGAAATGGACTCTGGAAATAAGTTTAAAAAAATTACTTCTTCTGTAAACGGATGCATCTGGGAATCACTCTGCCCTTCCTCTTCCCCATATTCCTGTTCTCAATGGGAGGCAGAAATGTAAGTAGGTACTTAGAAAAGCAGAGGTTAAGTGAACAGTAGTAGGATGGTGAAATGACAGATATATTGAAATGGAAATGGGGTGGTCGATTTGATCTGCATATACAGGGCATTATGTCATGAAGCCTCTTGATTTAACCACGGTAAAAGCACATCTGTGACACTGCAGCTAGTTTCAGAAAACTGTCAATAACAAAACCAGAACGAATTGCACGGAGTTTAAAACCTGCAGCAAAATGAAAATAGAGAATGTCTTTTGTGAAGCCATGAATACATCAGCAAAGAAAACACCGACGAGGGGGAAAAGTTGTTTAAGCTGAAGTACACTGTTGGCACAAGAACAAATGGCTGTAAACTGGCCATGAATAAATTTAGGCTGGAGGTTGGAGGAATTTGTCTAGCCCTAAGAGGAGTGATTTTTTGGAACTGCTTTTTAGTAGAAACAAGAGAGACAGAACACTCTATTTTCAAATGACAGTGAACAGCTTATATGATATTGTTGCCTGAAATAGAAAAGGACTGTGTCTGGCAAGCCAGGAAGTCCCTTATATCTTTATATTTTAAGCAATTCTGTATTATAAGATGAAGTAGATTTGAGAACATAAACATTTGAAGGGCAGGCAGAGAATTACTTTCTTGAGAAACTTCTGAGAGTGGTTATGCAATATTTTCTCAAAGGGACTCATGGATGACTCATCATTTGGGTTGTCTAAAATAAGGCTGAATAAAGCAGCAAGCCAGGTAATTTCAAGATGTGCCAGCGTGATGAACAAGTCAGTCTTAAATGTCACTCTTCATCAGGAGTCATGTCATGGGGCCTTGAAGATTCAAACCCTGGAGCTCAATGGCAAAAGTACAAAACACAGGGAGGTGGATTCTCTGAAAGCTGCTGAAAAGGAGGAGACGGTGGCCAAAAGTCATGAATGTTGGGCTGGGGATTCCTAACTGCTCACCCCAAGTGGTGTTAGGTTTCCTTTTTGTTGGCATGAACAAGATCTGCATTCTAGAGAGGATCATGCAGGAGGAAACATTTCATGTGGAGGATGCTCGGCAACCCTGGGCAACCTGGCCTAGAGGAAGGTGGCACTGCCCATGGCAGTGTCCTGCCCATGGCAGGAAAGGATAGGTGATCTGCAAGGTCCTTTCCAATCCTAACTATCCTCTGATTCTGTAATTTCAAAAGGAAGTTCAGGACCACCATTTCCAGCTACATAGTCCAAAATGTCATGGAAGAACCTCGTGTTCTGAGACCACATGGCTTCTGTAGAGTTGACAAAACTAAGGCAGTAGCCATGAAAGTCGGTACCTAAAAGATCAGACCTCAGGTATAAGGACTGGCCAGTGCAGACTCCAAAATTAGCTACCAATTTTAGTTTTATATTCAAACAGCTTACTACTCTCTGAAGATGACTTGTGGGTTTTTTTTTTAATATTAAGCTGCCATTTAACTTTGTGTTTCACTTTGGGAAAATACGGTGTTGGAAATGTTCAGTGATGCCCTCTCCTCTTTCTCATGTACACAGGAGGGTCTTCTGTCATCTGAATGACAAACATAGCAGAGGGCTTCTGTTCAGAGCTGCTGGGACTGGGCTTTCCAGAGCAGTGGGGGAAATGATGGCATGGGGACTAAAATATGTGGAAAAAAGGATGGAAGAGCAGGTCAGAATGTTTTTCTCTTACAAGAACAGTCACTGGTGCTTACATTTAGTGCCTTTTTGAGATAATAACCTGGATCCTTTGTAACGTATCACTGCTGGCAGTAGGGACAAGGAATGTTTTAGGTAAATAGTCATAAGGTAATGACTTCACAGTGCTGCTTTTAGCAAACTAGAATGGATCTTTAACAAGATGAAGATACAAATTCTAACTTCTTTGATTGTCTGTTTTAATAGAAAATAAGCCCAAGTTAACGTAGACGTGCTTGGGAAATTAAGCTCTCCCGATGAGTTTTCTGATTTTAATTAAAACTGAAGTTTGGATTCTTTGCATTTTAAGACTCATTTCCATGCATATCAGTACAAGGTCATTTCATTGTTCTCAGAGATATCTTTTAATCTGCCCCCTTGAGACTTGCATTCCTTGATTAAATAAATATGCTCTGGGAGCATTTATTATCTGACCATGCCCACTTACACAACAGATGCCAGGCAGCTACCCTTTATTCTTAATATACAATCAAACTGATAAAAGCATTGAAATTCTGGGCTCTGTCCAACACCGACAGATTAATAATTAAAGTAAAAAAAAGACTTCAAGTTCTCACATTCTTTTTCATTATCTCACTTGATGGAACTTTCAAGACTGAGAATACCAGAGCTGGACAAAACTCTGACAGCAATACTTTCAGCACCAAAAATATAGGTTCAGAATCATTAATTATTTCCTACTGATTCCACTAAACTCCTTCAGCTGGGAGATGGAAATGCAAATCCAGAATCCAAGCCACTGCTTTGAGATAGTGTCATTCATCTTTCACAGAAGTGAACATATTAACTAAAACTATTTCCAAACTAATTGTATATAAAATAGTGAATGTTTAAAGGTGCAGTAAAAAACTCCCATGTATCCACCATTAATGAGCACAAAGGTAACCATCCTAATAGTTTAAAACAGCTGCAAGTAGGAAATGCTAAGAAAGCTCTGAAAAGTCAGATAAAAATGGAATGGCAAATGATTCCTCCCTGTTTCCACAAGTCAAGCCTCAAGCAGCCTCTTCACAGCTTTCAAGTTTTCAACTCTATATTGAATCATGTAGTCACTTATTATGTGTTCATCTCACTTTGATTCATCATCCCTAGCTGGAAAGTCAGACTTGCCAAGATTCTGCCCTTTTTCAGAAGCCTCTGTGGGAATGTCACAGGAGTTCTGTGGCATAACATGGAGGAAGGACTCAATTGTGGCTTCCAGGCTAATTTTGTCCAGAAAGAGCTCGTGAAACCTGTTCTACCAACAGCTGAACAGAGACACTGCTGACCTGAAATGTGTCCTTTTAGCATCACAACCCTCCATCCATCTGGATTTAGCCTTTCTGTCCTGCAAGCTCAGTTATCTCACTATTTTTTCCCCTCAGAGCCCATCTCCATTTTCCTTGTTGATTGAGGTCCTGGACCTCACAAAGCTCCTGCTGCCTGGAGTAGATGACAGGATTATGAGGACTTGTGGCCTTTCCATCCCTTGAAGGCAGGGCAATCCTTGGGGGAGGGTTGATAAGACTTCCAAGTATAAAGTACAGAAAATACTCAACCCCTTCCACTTGCTTGAATTTTTCTCACCAATTCCCCAAGCTGTGTGAAGGTCAAAAGCTCATTTCCTCTTACAGCATCTTTCACTGGTTCTGACCTGTCTCTGTTTTCTTATCTATTTCTCTACCATGTTCAGCTGTAATGAGTTGATAAGAATTCAGATAAGGAAATGACAATGAGTGGAGTGTTGGTTTTTTTCTTCTTGGACACAAAAAGGATGGATTCTTGATGCCTTACTCTGGGAAACCTTCCCTGTAGCGTTGCTTGTGAGTTGTCACAGAGATGAGCTGCAATCTGCAGTTCTGTTTTCATAAAGATATTATTAAAGGCCACAGGTTTTATGTTGATGCAAACTCTGAACTTTCCAGGGCAGCGATTCATCTCAGCATTTTGAGGAAGATAAGGATTTCCTCACAATCCAGCAGAGGGCCCTGGATCTGATTTAACATTTCTTTTTTTTTTTGGCAGAAAATGATTTTATTTATACAATGGGGTTGTTCGTAGGAAACCAGCTGAGCCCTGCTTTCAGTTCAGGTTTTGATTTTTTTTGGTAAAAGTTAAGTTACATGAAGAAAAGAACACGGCAGAAGTTATAAAAACAAGTAATCAGACTTATTTACTTATCTACCAACTCCACTGCAAAACACAGAGAATAAAAATGATGATTTTAGAGGTTATTTATATCAGGGATTAATCCTGCCTGGTTTTGCTTTTTCAGCACTGACATCAGCTAGAATTTGGGGAATGTAGGATTGTGTTCATTGCAGGCATTTAATTCACAAAATAAAGCCACAGATGAGTAGAGCTGGTGAGAATTTGCAGGTTGTTCTCCCCAGTTTGAATAATGTGATCTACAGAATGCACTACAAAGTGATTTTGAAGTGTAAAACATTAATGTTCCCTTTGAAGGGCTGATATCAAGTGCCAAATGATATATCAATTAAATGGAAAACAAATCCCAGCCCTGCAACTACTGTACAAAGACAGCTTCTTTGAAGTCAATGGGACTAATTACAAGTGTAAAACAGAGCCTGGTTGTACAGCACTTCTGTTAGCTGGAGTTTAATTCCATGAATTTAATGAAAAATAGATCTCAGAACAACTCCAGCTTGGCTTCACATTGACAAAGTGCCATTCCTGCCTAGCTCAGCCATCTGTGGGGCTCTGGCATCCGAATCCTGCAGGACAGTGTCTAACACTGCACTGCAGAGCTCTACAACTCCCATCTCAGAGATGAAGCGTGTGGGCACTGACTGGCAAAGGGTTGTGTTCAGTATTCCCATCTCCTCTGGTATCACACCCAACCTTCAGGCAGGTAGAGCCTTCTCCAGAGGGCAGCTGGACACATCCAGCATTTCCTGTCTGTTTTTAGATAGAGTTGCTGTGCTCAGGCTTGACTGGGCAACAGGCATCAGCCTCTTCCTCAGATAATTGTTCTCACAAGCAATGTTTAAATTAAAAGTGAGAAATGGGGAGTTCTGAGCTGGATTTTGATTTATGGATCGGCCCTGGTGGATGCTGTAAAGCTGTTCTTGGTTCTCATTTGTGTACAAAGCAAGAAAATTAGGCCTGTGCTATAAAAATGGAAGAAAAGACAAGTATGTAGCTCATTGGGGGAATATGATTCCCAGCTATCAAGGTTTCATAGAGGCAGCAATTGCAATGCTTAGTTTTGTCCTATTCAGACCTATCTGTCCTCAGACCACTTAGATTAAATTTAATCTCTCAGGTTACCTATTAACATCATATTTTTAGATGAACCAATGTCCTGCACGTCAATATCTGTAGGTGCTAAAAAGCTAGAAGCAGAGAAATTCTTCAGCCTTTTCTCAATATTCTGTGAGAAGACTGTCTTTCTTACGTAAACTATTTTAAACAAGGTCACAGTTTCATAAACTTCTTGCACCTGCAGGCTGTTTTGCAAGATTGTTATGGCTTTGACTTTAAAAATAATTTGGAATAAGTATCTTAGGACTTGGCCAATCCTCTCAAAGGGTGGATGGCCGAGGAACCAATTACCTATTGCCACTCAACACACTTTTGTGATCTATCCTATAAAAGTAGTCAGAAAATTATTAAAGCTTAAGCTTCAGCTTCCACTTGTTCATAAGCCTGGACTCTATGTAGTTTTCTTTATACATCTTGGACATAACAGCGACAGATCTCCTCATAGCAACTCCTGGAAGCACTGCTGATTACCCTCAGGTGACAATTGCTTAGAGGTATCTCTGGGCACAAAACATTGTTTTTACCAAGCATGTGTTCCCTTTCGCTGCAGTTTTGCCAGTATTTTCATATTGCAGCAATTCTGGGTCCTAGGAACAGTGGTTGTGCCTCTCAGTCACACTAAAAGGAGCAATCTCTTGTGGGTTTTGGAAGTGATTGTAGGTTTTATCTCCATAGGCGAAGTCTCTGGTACCCTCTGTGCCATGACAAATTATAAATGAAAACCATTTGAGTCTCCTCCAGCTCACAAGCTGTAATCTTTAGTAGCCGTGAGCTTCCGGAGATGTGCAAATGGTGCATAATCAACACTCAGAGCCTGATACAGGCATGGATCAGCATAAATCAGGACTCAGAAGCCAACCCTTAATGGACTTGCTGAGGAGCTGTGTAAGTGTACTAAGCACTCTGCACAAATACCTTCTGATGTAATGCAAGGGAATGAGAATTCATTAAAAAGTCTCTTTCTGCATCTCTGGCTGTACCTTTTGAGTACCAACCTAACTGACCTATGATTGGCACAATTCTGGCCAGACCTTTGTCTCACTTTTTTCAGCTTCTCCCTGAAGCAAATTTATGGATATTTTTATTGTAATTTTTTTTTGTTTATTTTCACTGTTTTACGTTATCAAACCATTGCCCATATAAACTTCTGGCATGATCTGCTCAGAGCTCACATGGACTGTTTTGTCTCATGCTTTCTTTTCAGCCGGATCATTAACAGTGCAATTAAATAGCACCAGACCCATCGGTGTCAGTCTGAACATTTTCCTCAGTGATGACTGGCCTCTGAAACTGCTCTGCCAGGACTCCAAGAAGGAAGTCCTGTTCCATGCAGCTGGGAATCTCTACAGGACAAATTCTAACGCTTCTTCTTTTAGTATCCCTGGGCTGGGCTCCCAGGATGAGCACCGTAAAAGGAGAAAATTATTACTGTTCTGAAGATGCTCCTGAGCAGCGCTGGCAGTGGCATGCAGAGATCCTGCTGCCACATGGAGGATGTACCTGCAAATAATATCCTCAGATAAGGCCATGAATTCAGATTTGGACTCCTGGGCCAGCGTCCTCCAGGACACGGAGTCATTTCAGTAGATGTGTGCTCTTGAGAGGAGTGCAGAGCCTTTCAGACACTTGGGTGGCAAATCCAGCTGCCAAGCGCTGCTGAAACTAGGCCAGTACTGGATGTATCTTGTGTATCCCACCTACTCACCTGTCTACTCTGCTCAGCTCTCTGTCTCTACAAAGAGGTTGAAGCTGGAAAGAAGAGGGAACTGGCCATGTTCATCAGAGACCTGTTGGGTTTCTTCCTCTCTGACACCTGACAAACACCCACCCCACGGCTGGGCCAGGTCACATGCTCGACAGTTTTGCTGTCTAAGCTCCTGTCACTGGATTTCCTTGTTCTCTTTTCAGAGAAACAGAGGTAATCTTCAGCGCTCCTAGGGCGGCTGTTGATGTGTAGGGGATGAAGGACAGAGCAGTCAGTCAGGCTTGCCCAGGGAAAACACCACCTTTAATCACGTTGCATTACAACTGGAGAGCTGGAGATGCTGAAAGCTCTTGCATGATGTGGGAATTAAAGGGCCAGGCAGGGACTTTGTGCACTGCCGTGGTGTGGTACACCCAGCAAACGTCAGAGCAGGGAACCGTCTGCTGAAGACAGAGGCTGTGAGCTTTGGAAGTGAAGGGAGGTTAAATTACACAGCACACAGTAAAAATGCTGCTATTTAGACTCTGGTATTTTTGAAATTGCACTTACTAAAGATCCAAGTTGAATCAGTCTCCCCATTTTACAGCACGTGATAAGAGGTGGGACTATCCAGGAGATAATTTTAGAGAGCTGCAGTTTTGGACTGAGCACCTGTCTCATCTCTGCAGCCCTTCATTGCAAAGGAGAGCACTCCCTACACAGCTGCTTGTCTAGGAAAGCTGGAAAGGTGTGATCACACCTGCACCCAAACTTCTGTCATTCCTGGGCTTGGCCCATTTTCCTGGCACTGAGATGCTTGTGCCTTCAGCAGCAAAACTGGGAATAAGATCCACTGGCTGGTGCAGAAACTTACTCCAGATTGCAAAGCAGTGTGGAATAGGAGCCTGTGGTGGGTCCCAGGAGGGCTGTGGGGAAGGTGAGGAGGTGGATGATGCCTTGAAGCTCAGGAGGTTGTGGTACCTGTTTCCAGAAAGACCTGAAGCATTGGCTTTGGCAGTTGTGGCAATGAGACGAAAAGATGAAAAGGACCTTGGAGAGGCTGCCTGGCCCTGCTTCATTGCCAGAGCTTGTGGAGGTGGAGAGGGAGAACGTGTGAAGACCAAAGATCCTCGAAAGGATCTCTGTGGACTGAAAGATGGTGAATGGCCTTTCATGTGGGGAGAGCCACCAGCACCACCACAGGTCACCTTTTCTCTCAGGCCTTTTGCCTCTCTGTAGTGACAGTTTTGAGTGGTTGAGCTTGCCCAGGAGGAGTTGTTACGCCCACCAGGTTTCCAGCCTTTCTTTGCGTGTTCCAATACCTATCTATGCTTTGTAGGGCAGGTGTGTGCCAGATTTACCCCATAGCACTGGGGCTCCTGGGGTTCCTACCTGTCCGTGTCCAAATGAGATCTGATTGCATGCTGTGGAAGGGAATTCATGCACACCAGCCTGCCCAGTGCTGTCACCTGTCACACACTGCCAGAGGTTTGCCTGTTTGAGGGTGAGGATGTGACACACATGGAGAGCAGGTGGGCTGCAGTGCAGATGTGTTGAGCTGAAAATGCGACTGTAGCTGCTACAGTGCTGAAGTATTTTCTGTGGGGTAGAGGAGGTTGTTTTATTTATCTTCATTTTCCTATTTATGTCAAAAGCCTCTTTTTTCCCCCTTTCCTTTTTCCTATTGCAATTCATTTATTCAAAAACCTCAAGAATAAATCCTCAAGGAACAGGAGATGATTTTTTTTTCCATTGCTGAATGCCTTGATATATCCTGCCAGGTCCTCTGCTCTTTGCTGGTAATGTTACATCTGAGACCACAAATCCCCTCGAGGTTCAAAGTCACTTTGTCCCAGCATTGTGCAGCATCCCCAGAACACAAAGGGCTATAATGGAAAGAGAAGCAATTTGTGTGTCTGTGTTTTCAGACTTCATACATTCAGAGGTTTATAATGTCCAAAGGGTAGATCAAGATAATGAAATGCCAATAAGCAGAGATAGATGACCCCTGTGCAGATCAGTTAGCTACACAATACAATACAAACTACCAGGAGATTTTGTTAATGTGTTGAAAGTAGAAAGAATTCATTTTTGTTCCTTGTGCCAAGGATTACTTAAACTCACACCTCTCTTAAACAGTTATTTGATAAAATCTTCGTCCAGCCTGATCTTCCTGTGGGGACCTTAAAAAACCCCTGTACATTAACTTCATACAGGACAGCCCAGGTTGTGGCAAGTTCAGAGTTTTCTCTACAGGATGAAAAATGGACCAATCAGGTTTTTTGGGTATTGTCTTGCTGCCCCTGTTGATTTTTTTCACTCATCCTGGCAAACCAAAGCTTTGCTATCAGAAATATATGTACCACATCTGTGATGGTCAGTAGGAGCTCAGGGTTTGTATCCAAGGTTTGAAATCAGACCTCTGGTTTTCCCTTGCAATATTACGTGGTGATGAGCAGAGCTGATTGTATTGCATGAGACTGATCGAGGTCACCTGAGGACTGTACAGGAAATGGTGAAATAAAGTCCTGAGTTGCACTGCAATTGGAGTCCCTGAAGCAAAAAAAAAAACCCCACACCTTTTTCTTTTGCTTTATTTATTTACGTACAATTGTAGAATCATTAAGGTTGGAAAAAACCTCCAAGATCTTCAAGTCCAACCTTTGACCAATAAACACCCTGTCAACTAAACCATGGCACTTAATGTCACCTCCAGACATTTCCTGAGCATCTCCAGGGATGGTGACTCCACCACCTCCCAAGGCAGCCTCTTCCAATGCTTGACAACCCTTTCCTTGAAGAAATTGTTCCTGATGTTCAACCTGAACCTCCTGTGGCACAACTTGAGGCCATTTCCTCTTGTCCTGTCCCTTGTTCCGTAGGAGCAGAGCCTGAGCCCCATCTGCCTGCACCCTCCTGTCAGGGAGTTGTAGAGAACAAGAAGGTCCCTCCTGAGCCTTCTCTTCCCCAATGTCAGCCCCTCCAGCTCCCTCAGCTGCTCCTCATCAGACTCTTTCTCCAGGCTCTTCCCCAGCTCCCTTCCCCTCTCTGTACACACTCCAGCCCCTCAAGATCTTTCTTGATGGGAGGGGCCCAAAACTCATCCCAAGACTCCAAGTAACTTACATCTGTTCAACTGTACTCTCCTAAGAGAGCAAGGGCTAGTGATGCTGAGATTTCTCCCAGCTACTTAGGGAATATCTTGCCTGCTTCTTCTTACTCCCTGGGAGGTTTATACCAGACCCCCTCCATGATATCTGCCGTGTTGGCCTTCCCCCTGATTCTTACCCAAAACTACTCAACTCCATCAGCACCATCATTAAGCTCTAGACAGTTGGAACCTTCCCTTAAATAGACAGTGACCCCAGCGCCTCTCCTTCCTTGCCTGTCCCTTCTGAAGGGATAATCTGGGAAGCTGTCCATCATCATCTTTGAAAATGAGAGCTCAGTGCTTTGCTGGGATTTCTTTGGTGGAGGAATGCTAATAGCAATGCTGAAGATGTGCCCTGATTGCACTCTTTAGAGTGGGAAGATGGACAGAATAGCCATTGGCTACAGCACTCCAGTGTGGGACTCATCCCACCAGGGGTCTGGGAGCAACTATGTCCCGCTTTTCCTGCTGTGCAACCTCTTCCAGCTCCCGCACTTTGTTGTCCATGCCGCACGAAGTGGTGAGGAAGCACTTCAGTTGAGCTCTTGGTCACGATACTTTTTTGGAGGGGATGAAAGGAACAAGATAAATGTGTCTTTACAAACAGACCACAAGAATCTGCTTGTTGATAGGGCCAGGGACTCATGGATAGGGAAGTAACAAAAGAAATTCTCAGTTCTAGAAAATGTGACTAAATGACATGGACTATTGCTCAGCCAAGGCCATGTTAAATTCCTTAACTTAGAGAGAAAGAAAAAAAGCTTAACAGAACTATGAACAGTGTTTGGTTATATATATATATATATATATATATATANATAAAACCCCCATATATATATAAAAAACAGAGGGTGCATATTAGAGGGGACCATAGAGTAGGAGATTCACGAAGTCTGTACCTTCTGAGTACCTCAGGCAATGGAGGAAGGCAGAGGGTGATGCACCTGGAAATTAGGATAAAACAGGGCTGCGCCCTCCAACAATATGAGACACCCCATAAGAAATGTCCCATGGCCTCTCCCTTT
>VZTI01005138.1:7365-97399 GCA_013397865.1 Struthidea cinerea
CAGGTCCCGGCGTCCCCCGCGGGCCCGGCGGCGCCGCTTCCCGCTGCCCGTGCCGAGGGCTCCACCTGCAGCCGGGCCGCCAGCGGGAGCCCAGCTCAGCCGCGCTGCCGGCACGGACGGAGCACGGAAGGAGGGAGGCGCCCGGCTGGGCCGGCCACGGCTGCGGGAATGCCGCTCGCCGTTGCTCAAAGGTGCCCTGCTTGGGCTGGCGGCCGAGTGCCGTGGGGTGGTGGTGCCATTGGAGCCCCGGGGTCACGCGTTAGATACTTGGTTCTGAAAGAAGAGTAAAGGTCGTATAGATGCCTGCGAGTGCCTGTTGCTCCAAAGACACACGGTTTTCCCTTCCGTTATCTACCCAGGGAACAGCAGGTCGTTACTCCTGCTGCAGCTTTCTTGTCCCAAGTCACAACTGCAAGGAGCCTGTATGCCATTTCTGTGTTAAAGCACAGACTGTACATTACTGCGCTGCAGGCAGGCCCTGTGCCCCACCTGTGGATGCCTGGTTGATGCACAAGGGGCTTTCTCTGTTCCGAGGACTTGCCAGGGAAAGCAGACGCGTGGGTTGGTTTCAGGCACTTGTGAATACTTTGTTAGGGAAAAGGACAGAACGTCTGCTTGTTCAGACTCTGTCACAGAAGATGAAAATCATCGTGCCATTGCATGAGTTGGTGGTGGCCTGGTACGCTTAGTACTGTGTGCTGTTCTGGTTATCACTCATCCAGAAGGGTTGAATGGACCTCAGTGAGGCCAAGGGTGAGGTCTAAGGATTCAGACACTCTTTAGTGAGGTACTGAATGGCTTCCATATGTGTAGGAGTAACTGAATAGACCTGAAAGAGGATTCAGGTGGAGAGTGAAAGAGTAAGGGGAAGGTATGAGGAGAAATGCATAGAATTATCTAATCAGAAAGCAAATTAAGAACAAAAGGAAGTACTTCCCCACAAATAATGAAACTCGTTGCCTCAGGATGTTATGAAGATGGTATAATTGGGTTCAAAAAGGATTTATTCAAATGTATGGAAAAAAGATTCATTATTATTGCTTGGATTCTGCCTCTGTCTCCTCAGGAAATCCCAAAACAGCTGATTGGTTTCTAGAGCTTGCAGAATAAAAGATCATTCTACAGAAGTACTTTCTTTGTGTGCTCCATTCTAAACATCAAAGCTAGCTACTTCAGAATCATTTTGTATTTCAAAAAGCTTTTTTTGCTTCCTTCAAAAGCAGAAACAAAAAACCTCAGGCTAGTGGTAAAACACAGTCTGACAGTATTAAACCAGTGTAAATACGATAGTTTCAGATCATACCGAACATTTGCACTGGTGGTGTCCAAGACAGATACTTTGGATGGAGTGAGACCTTGAGGCTAAATGACTTCAGCACAAGAATAGTGATTGCGAGAATAATATAATTGCAACCAGTACATCGGCTTTGAATAAGCAGCTGAACGATACATTGTGGCCTTTAGGTACATAAATCACATAATTCATCACTTGAATAGAAGTTACCCTAACTCTGGTATTGGAATGCTAGATTACATGGATGACTTTTTTTTTACTAGTTCAGAAATATTTAAGAATTAACTTTCATTTGTAGAAGCGGTGTCTAATTTAGTTCAACTGTTTATTTTTTCGGTGAATAAAAAAACCAACAAATCACTAATCCTATAACCCACTACTACACACTGCTACGAATGGGTAAAGGCCGTGATGTTGCCAAGAATAGCAGTTATTGTCTTGCTGTACTGCACGTGAAGTTCGTGGTTTATTTGCAATTTGTGAATTATTTTGAAGATGGGCAAGGTCTGTGCCATTTTTGGAGGATCCCGTGGAATAGGCAAAGCTGTGGCAGAGCTCCTGGCACAGAAGGGCTGCCGCCTGGCCATCATTGCTAGGAATCTGGACGTGGCCCAGACCACTGCACGGAATCTTGGTGGTACGTATTCTGCTGTGCAGTTATCTCCTCACTGTCCACTGTGCTTAGGTGACTTGTAAAAATAGTGAGTCCTTAAAAACCCCTCATTGTTTAACTAGATGAAAAGGAAAATAAAGGCTGAGAAATAATTTTAAAAAAAGCTGTGTTGGTACGATTTTGTTTTCACAGTAGTTGAGAAAGCAAGTTACCTATTTTATCTGCATGATAGGAATTTTAAGATTAATTGTTCCAGGTCACAACAGGAACGTGGTGTGAATTGAGTCATCCTCAGCTCCTGAACAAGCTAGAGCTGAGACCAGTCTGCTCATGCTGAACTTGTGGTTTCAAAAGGCAAAAAATATAAAACAAGGAATTGTCACATAACTAATGAATACAATACTTGAAAATTGTCTGTATTTAATTCTCGGGGGATTAAACAGGTTCCTTAAATTATAAGTAGTTCAACATCCGTTTTACAACTGAGTTGATAAATTCAGAAGAACGTTTATGAATTATATACAGCTTTTACTGTTTATTTTGACGTTATGTGTATTTCAATACAGCAGGACATCTGGCACTTAGCTGTGATGTATCCAGTGAACAAGAAGTCCGAAAGACTTTTGAGGAGATGCAGAGGAATTTGGGTCCTATTAACTACTTGGTTAATGCAGCTGGGATCAACAGGTTGGTTACTCCTTACAAGACTATAGGTAATTAATGCTATATGAAGGCAGCTCACTGTAAGGTGCTCTGGGCTTTGCATTTATTAAGAGTGTTGTTAATGAGCACATCTGAAAACAATATTAAGTGCTTGCCAATATTTTGTTCCTGATGGCAGTTAAAATGCTAACAAATGATATAGCTTTCACTGTAGTTTCTGCATTCTGAGTTCCCCCTCTATGCTTTCTTCCATTTTTTTCCCCCCAAATGGTTCAAAACAGTGCTTGATACCTCTCTGCAAAAGAGGCTTTATGGCGAGAAGCATGGGTAGCTTGTTTCTTGCTATGTGTAGTTCTTGCAATGTTGTCATTTTGAATGCTCGAATGTATAGAACCACATACACCCTCATTAATATTCTATCAACAGTGGTTTTTTATGAGTAAACGTGATCAGTGGGGTTATTTAGCGAGTTCCTTGGGGGGTCTTTTGGTTTGTTTGTCAGGGATGGTTTGTTACTGAGAACCAAGACTGAAGATATGATAGCCCAGATTCACACCAACCTTTTGGGAACAATGTTGACCTGCAAAGCTGCTGTAAAGGTCATGATTCAACAACAGGGAGGTGCTATTGTCAATATAGGTAAGTTACTTGTGTAAGCCAGTAGAACTCTGTGTACTAATCTTCCAGAAATGTTTAGCAGGTGTAACATATTACATTACTTGTTACAATTGGCTTGTTTTCCTTGTATTTAGACATTTTGTATTTAGCATTTCTTTATGAATGCTTATTTTTTTGTGTAATTTCAGCAACTTCTAAATAGAAAACCAGCTCTTTTTCAGTAATAAACACCTCAGAGTTTGTATTATATTGAAAAAAGAATTTTGCTATTTGTACTAGTTTGAAAACAAACCAGTGGGAGATCGCAAGTCAGAATTATAATTTAACAGGAAAATTAAAATAAATGCAACAATACAAGAACACTGACAGAGTCAGGATACAACCTGACACCCTGTTAGTCAGGGTGGTGGCAGCAGCCCAGATGAAATGGTCCTGTTGAAGCAGTGATCCTGTAGAAGGGTCTGCTCTTCACCTGAGGGTCCAGTGATAGTTCTTGCCCTCTAGGAATGCAGTAGGTAGGGCTAACTGGGGGTGTTCCAAACCTCAGATTATATCCAGGTGGGAATGCTTGGTTCCTCCCCCTGGGTGGAGCATCTCACACTGGGCTGATGTGATTCTATGAGTCATGCAGTGAGGCTGGATGGCCCATTAGCAGAAGACATCCCTCTGGAGGGAGTTACCGGGGATGTGTCATGGAAGAGATAAAGAACACTGCCCCACCTGGTTTAACAGATGCTGATAGAATACATACTTTTGGTTACATCTTACATTGTAACCTAAGATACTATTCTTAACCAATTCTTTCAATAACTAGATCTACCAGCTGCTGGCTGTCAACTCAGAATTGATAGGTACAGTCAGTTTCTTTCTTCTTTTATTTAATCAGGGGAAGGATACTTTCTTTTAGAAAAGTCTTCATGCTACTCTTGTGGTGCCTGTTGGTCAACATAGGTACATGGATTGTACAAAAATCACAGATAACTGGGGTTTTGCTTATCTTAGCAGGATAAAGCACATAAAGCAATATGTATTTTACTCCTTTTCTTGTGATCTCACTTTTCATTCCAAGTTTGAAACTAAAATGATAAAGCTAGTACAAGGTTTCAAGTTACCCATTTAACCTTCTCTTTTATGCTTCTTTATTTTAGGAAGTATTGTAGGACTTAAAGGCAACTCTGGTCAAAGTGTGTACAGTGCTACCAAAGCAGGATTAGTTGGATTTTCACGCTCTCTTGCTAAAGAAGTAGCAAAAAAGCAAATTCGAGTCAACGTTGTTGCTCCAGGTTAGTTTTTGAGGAATTCCTGCATGCTTGACTGTTGCAATTCACTAAGACTGTGGATATTTCTTGTACTCTGAAAGTAACTTAAGACAAATTGCTATTATTTTCTTTAGCTTTGTAAGTAAATGTTTTTTAATATCTTTTGTTTGTTTGTATGTTTAAAGTATAATGCATTCTTTTAGAAAACCTTCAGTCTTTTTAAGGGAACACTAAGAAGTTTGGGAGAGTGAGTCTACCTGTTTTGATGGAGGGTTATTATTACATAATAAATGTCTTTTTTTTTTCCTTTGTTTCTTCTTCAAAACTTGCTGTCCTTGCAGATGGAAGGATTAGAACTAATTATAGACGGAGAGCTACCTTTGTCTCCAGCTAGAGAATGCTTATTTGTTATTAGAGAAACATGACAGACCATGAGAAGCTGTCATAAAAGCACCCCTGTCTCCCTGTAGTAAAAGGAGGGAGTCCTGAAAGTTATTTCTGTGAGTAAAGGCTGTGATTTCATAAGATGATCTAGTTCAAGCAAACCACCACCCTTAAGGAAAAATCCCTTCTGCAGAGTTTTTCCACTCATAACTGTGTATGCTGCTGCTTACCTTCTGCTACCGCTGATGCCTTTCAGAATTCTACATGAACCTGTTCAGCTTGTGAACTAGGCAGGAAAAGCACTTTTATTCTTTAGTGAGTTGAGCAGCTCATCCACAGCCATCATAAAGGGGCAGTTTTATGGTAGAAAGCAAAAGGGAGACTTTCCCTTCTTGATGGCAGCTAGAAAGCAGGTAAGATTAGCTCTTTATGAAGCTGCACCTTGTGTGTAGAGTTGTGCAGCAGTGGGAAAGCCAAATCTCAGATAATGGCAAATTGTAAAAAATGTCCTTCAAAAATGTCAAGAAATATTCTTCAAGTGAGTGCTCTAATAGAAATTATTCAGGCACTGTCATAAGTTCTAAACTATAACACAAAAACACTTTCAAGGCTGAGAGGGTTTCTTGCCAGACATTTTGTGCTTGTATTTTAATTGAGAACACTTTGGTGAAATCAGTATATTTTGTCTTTCAGAAAAGTGATACTAAATATGGGTTTTGAACTGAATTTTAGTTACCCTTTTTTGTTTGGTTGTTTGGTGTTTGTTTTTTTTTAATGGACTTCTATAGATCTCTGCATTTTGATTATTGCATCACTTTTTCCAAAATTGAAAGGTATTTTATTGGTTAGATAAAAAAGTGTTCTTGGCCATCAGATGATGTGGGCTGCTTTTGGAGACTTTGAAGAATGGTAGCTGGTGCTGAATCCTGGTAATAGATTTCACTTTGTAGGATTCAGTGGGAAATCCACTAGATAAATTCAGTCGAAGGTTAGGTAACTCTTCATATATCTCTCTGGTCTTAGGCTTTATTCACACAGAGATGACAGCTCATTTGGAAGAAGATCAGTTGAAGAAAGCAATTCTCCTTGGAAGATTTGGAGAGCCTCATGAAGTTGCACAAGCTGTTGTCTTTCTTCTAGAATCTCCATATGTTACAGGGAGTGTTCTGGTTGTAGATGGAGGTTTGCAGCTTATGACCTAAGCACTGCCTTGAATAAATGACTGCTTTAATGTCATGATGGTAACATATAAATATATACTAAATAAAGGGAGAGGGTTGGAAAATGTTTGAAGATTGATGTACATAATTGACTTAGTCTTATTTAGTCAGAGGAGAAATTCGGCAGCAGTGAAGTGCAATGTGTATGTTTAGCTGCCTGAAAGAGTCTGTTTGGTATTACAAAGTCTGTGCATGAAACAATTTAAAAAAGATCTGGTTTTGATATGGTGATAGCTTTAATAATGAGCTGATAATTTTTTAAAGCACTGTATTTTTATAAAGTCCTGTTTTCTAATTTGGGATAGAGTGAGATTTTATTTGAATTATCATGTTACACAAAGGTTAATAAAGTGCAGAGACATGTTTATTGGGTGGCAGGTATGATTACATCAAGTTTTTCAAGTAGGGCAAAGATTGTGAACTGCATAGTTTTGCATTCTTATCAGTTATTCCCTACAAAGTAGCACGGAGTTTCCTTTGAGCTTTGTTTGTTTGTACCTAACACTACAAAGCTAGGAACTTCTAGATCTTCAGCATACCTGAATTGCCTTTAGGAGATTTAATTATATGTAATGTGTTTTTATAAAGACAAAGCCTACTCAGTTTCATTCCTGACTGAATGTACAGCACTCACTCAATCCAGTGGCACTTGTGTGTGCCCATCGAAGGACTGTTACAGCACTGGAGCTGCTAATCCTGTCATATTCTCAGCTTGAGCTGCGCATGCACTGCTGAACACTACAGCTGCAGACCTTGCTGCATAAGAGACTTTTCAAGGACTCAGTAGATGTTTGGAACACGTATCACTTGCAGAGCACGAAGTCAAGGTGTTTTGCTCTGTATCGTCATGAACACTCAGTTCAGCTGTTAAGTTGATGCTCCCTCATATGTACGTATAGTCAATAAAATAGCCATTTATTTTATTCAAAGCAACTTTTGAAGCAGAGTAATTAATTATTCTGCTGTAAATGATTGAGTGTTCCTGTCTTGCTGAAAACTTACCAAATGTTTGACCTCAGGCTTTTCTATTGAGCTCAAGTAATTTTTGATAATTGATGTTTTTATTATCTCTGAAGAAAATTACGAATGTGGTTCAGGACCATCACTTCTTAGCTTTGGTGTTCATTGCATCATGATCCAGGTGTTGATTCAGCTTTTGAAATTACTTCCCATTTTGGCACACACCACAGTACAGAAAGAAGAGATCTCGCTGATGATAACTGAGTCTTTAAAGTCGGAGATTTTCTTCGTTTGTGCAGCTGAGAAATTTTGTCTTTGTGCCAGAAAACAGTGCATGTTCAAGCTTCTTGCAGGTATGCATTGAGAAATAATACAAGGAGTACTTGTATGATCAGGAGATTTTACAGTTGGTTGTGCTACTCACTTTGGAATATAAAATACCACTGAAAGTAATCCTTCCAGGATTCCTTATCTTCCTGTTATCACTGTTATGTGTCATATGTGTTTTTGCACCAAAAATATAATTGCTAATTTTGTTTTTCCTTGATAGAAGGAATTGGCCAGAGATTACATGAATTTTTTTGCAAGGGCACTGAAGGTGAGGAAGGACAGCTAGTACATTCTTACTAGTCAAGTAGGAATATGTCAGTGACTTGGCTGCTGCCCATACCCGTTGTTGGTATTTTACAAACAAAGCCTGTGTGACATATCTTGACCAAAAGCCAAACCTAAGAAACTAGAAATAATCCCTTTTAGTGAGTTCTGACCCTAATTATTCTTATCCCTTTTTTTTTTTTTTTTTGTAAGGGAGCTGTTAAATAAGTTATTAGCTATGGAATTTTTAGTTTATATTTGCAATTGAAACCTGAAGTAATGCTTTCAGAAGAATCTCAGCATGCCACAGTAATAAAAGGTTTCAGTACATACTATGTTTTTATTATTGCTGTTGCCATAAGACTAGACTGAAGTGTTGGTAGATTTAAATCATACTTTTAAAAAGCTTTTTTCCCCTTTTTCTTCAAACTGGTAAATTAGAACTGAAAACTGGTTAACGTAATCCTGGTTGTGTCTGGCCTGGTGTGATGTCTCAGGCAGGGGAAGTGGGGAATGTGGGTGGGTAACAGAGCAGGTGTGTCTCTCCTTAGAAGACTCTGGTACCTCCAGCAGTCTGTGACTGGGATGTTTGAACCCACCAATGTGTAGCTCTGGTTGAGGCCTGCAGGCATTAAAAACAGCCCTCTGGTGCTCTCTCTGTTTTGCTGTTGATTTTGTAGACGTCTTATCTTATCCTGCCTGCCTTTGTTGTTTCTGTTTCATACTGAAGAGTCATATTTCTTTTAATTGCTTATTGCTGGAGAGCTCTTTTGTATCTTGTATCATCTGTGTTAAACTTTGCTTTTCTTTTCCAGTTTTTCAAGGACAGAGAAACAGAACTTCTTGCAGAATTAACTGTGGATCTATTTTTAAATAATTAAATTGTTTTATGTTTTATATTGTTTCCAAAAACGTTGCCGAAGTGTTTTGCTTTTTCCTAACCTTTGCAGTTATATTTTCAGAACAATAACTCAGTTCTGAATAATTAATGGTCAACTTGGAGTCCATTTCCATATATATATGTAAGGTCTGAATTTTTGTATTTTTTTCAGCATAAGTTGTTCTCAAATATCTACAATGAGTTTAGGTTGCTGGTTTTAACACCTATTTCTTCAATGAAATGGTTCTGCAGTTTTCTACTTCCTTAATCCGTTTGTTACTTTGAGTAACTTAGTGTTACTGGAGTACACTGTGATGTTCAGAAACTGCTGTCTCAGAACCCTTAGAAACAGGGGTTGTACTTTGCCTGCCCCAACAGAGGTGCCTGTGGTGTTCTGCTGGCACTGCACATCCTTAGGAAAGAACAACTGCTGATTCATACCCTTTGTCTTCTATCTTTAAACAATGTACTGATATGACAACTTCTTTTGGCAGCACAGCATCTTTAATAGTTTTTGGCAAGGGAATGTGTCAGATGCCTTTTAGAATTTCAAGCATGCACCATTATTAGATCTCTGTACTCTCATCTCTTTTAAGTTCTTCTTTAGAAGAACTCTAAAATGTTTATCAAACATGACTTTCCTTTGCAAAAGCAGCTCTGTATGTTTAGCCTGTTGTTTTCTTGGCTTTAGAACAATTTCTGGCAGTTTGCTATGTACAGAAAAATATAATCGGTCTTTAGTTCCCTGGACCCCTCTGGAATCTTCTTAAAAAACAAGTGGTCCTTCCGCCCACTAAAATCACACAAACTTGCTGTCACTTTTGCCAGCTTCCAGTCACTTGATAATGAGGCAGGTTTAGCTCAGAAGTTTCACACTGCAGTTACTTGGTTTCTTTTAGAATTGGGGAGTGATAGCCCCCATCTTCCCCCATTTGTCACTCTTTCCTCCGTAGCCTCTCCTGATGTTTTGCTCTGAGGAGTAAAACCTTCAACAAGTTGCCTGTAAAGGTTCTCCTCAAGTTCCTGCATGGTACCAAAAACTGATTGTAGGGTTTTGTTCAGAGTCTGTGGATTTTTTTCCTCAGTGTCTTTCCTTCCCTGCGCACTTTACTTTTTACTTTGATCATCTGCTTGCCTTCTTTGGGCACAGTTCATGTTCCTGAGTGCTGGTCAGTGTCAATGCACCTTTGTAGATTTTTCCTCTGCACTCTGATCTGTAAATGTTACATTCAGTGACTGATTCCCTTTGACTCCTAAAGCTAGACTGCTGGTTTTACAAAGGATGATGTTTAAATGCTAGGAGCTTCCACCTGCCCACAAAAATAAGTTTAATTTGAGGTATGTATTTAAAGTCGTTGTGCTGAAGTTCAGTACATTCAATCTTAATGTTGTCATTGGGCACTGAATCTTAATTTTGACTTGTCTTTTTGGCTTCATTTTAATATTTTCTTATTGTATGTTGCTTCTTTTTTATGGAAGTCTGTGGCAGTGGACTGCTGTCTTTATTAATAAACTTGGTCAATAGACTTGCAGAAATAAAAGTCACCATTAAAAAAAATAGTATTTGAAAACAGAATTTTGGCTCAGGCCTTTTACAGTCATAGGGACCACAGCCAGAGTTGGGTGGCCCTGATCAGCTGCATGAAAAAGAATGTATTAAAAAAGTGATCTTGGCCTGTTCAGTGGGATATTTATCCAACGTACTCATAACTGCTCTCTGTCATCACAGTTACATTGCTGGCCTTACACGCCTCAGATGTCACAGCTGTGGCCACCATCATAATGGTGTGGGTACTGATATTGTCTAATAACAGAGTTTACCTTGCTAGGTTTGGAAATTCAATCCGTATTTGATTGGATGATTTAATGTGTTGATATTTAGTTTTATGACTCTCCTATATATTTTGTATCAATATCTTACTTATTTTATCTTCCTTCTGTCATATTTCTGGTATGTCTGTTTTGTCACTGTCCTTGATTAAAAGCAGACATTCAGGCTTTTCATCTGGTGCTGCTGGCATTTATGCCAAGCTGTATGTAAATGTTTGGGGGTTTTTTGCATATGGGTGTTTGTGAGTCAGACTGTGCACTTGACTGACTTACAATGGTTTCTCAATTGAATTTTGAAAACTTCAGTCCACTATCTTACCAGACATACATAGTTTCTGTGATTCCATTCCTAATGGAAGTGAGAGAATGTACTCTTATCCATCTGATATTTCTTCACCTACTATGTTGCTTAAAACTCTCCTATAATCTCTTAAGTACCAACATATTTTTGCTTTTTTTTTCTCTTTAAGAAGAGTATTTTATGGATTTCCACTACTCCAAGTTTCTGCAGTTTCTAAAGAACGTGTAGTCCTCTTCCTACAACTGTTTTTTCAGGCATGCATTGAAACTTCACCTCATCTACCTAGTTTTGGGAGCATTTCAAGAAGGCTGCAGTGCAAGTCTGGTCTTTAACTTACTCTGTGTTTTATTCCAGATCTTTTCTCCTGCCCCACTCTATGTCACTGGTTTCTACATGGCCTTTCAGTACCACCACAGAATTTCTAAAGAGACCATCAAGGCATGTTTTGAGGGTGGCTGCTTTTGCAGCTGTCATTTAATTCAGCATGCAGTCCTCTTAACACAGCAACCCCCTTTCTGACTCACCCATAATTATTGCTTTGAGTTTTTACTCAGTTGGGTTTCTGCTTCAGAGAGGATATCCTTGCTAAAAGAAGGTTGTGTACTGCAGTATTTACTCATTTCTGTGACCTGCCTTGTCACTGCCAAGTTAGGAAACCTAAAATTGTTCTTCTGTTGGCTTTGAGTTCGATTCAGTTCAAAGTTCATAGGTAGTGGGATTTGCATGTTCTGGGATTTAGCTGAAGCACATTGTAGACCTAGAAAGTTAATTGTTTTGGATGTCTTCTCTGCATTTTTCTGATGTTTGGGAAAATGATGGATTACTCTTGTTCATCTTTTGTCCTGGGTCAGTCATTGGAGCCTTACTTCTGCTTGTCTCTAAAGAAATACGTTTGTAACTTAGACCTTGCTGTAGTGAACTCACAGTCTAACACAAAGAGTCTTCTCTTGCTCTGCAGGCATCTGTTGCAGTTGATGGGCTGGATGGGGCTCTGAGCAACCTCGTCTAGTGGGAGGTGTCCCTGCCCATGGCAGGGGGCTTGGAACTAGATAATCTTTGGGGTTCCTTCCAACCCAAGCCATCTGTGATTCTGTGATTACTGTCAGTAAAAGTTTGTAGCAGGACACATAAAATATTCATGAGGTGGTTTTGGTTTGCGATTTTTTTAAAATATTGCAGCTGTAAGGAGGAGCTCTGGTGGAGAACAGCTTTTGCAGAGTAAGGTAACAGAAGCATATAATTTGGCTGAGTTGGTGCATGCTGAGTGAGTTAGGGTTGGATCCCGTGAAGAGATTTCTTTTGGCCTCCTGAGGGCAGTCTATCCTAAGGCATTATTGTATTAGTAATGTCTTGGTGAGTAAAGCTCTGTTGTTTTAGGGGAGCGGAGTTGCCTGTGTAGTTGCAAAGCTGATGGCTAGTATCCCTGTTACTGGTTTTGTAAAATCCAGTTCCATATATCCTGAGCTGCTGGAGGTTGTAAGGCATGACTTTTAAAGATGGAAAGGATTTCAAACTGAGATCAGTAAAATTTTGATAGAAAGTGAATATTTAAATCTCAGCTTGCAAAATCTTTGTTACATTATTACCTACAGTTAAAACATACATTTTAATGATTATTTATTGCTGGAAGACAAATTTTCCTACTTTGATGTGTTGTGCAGTGTGAGAGGTTGTATTGCAGGACACTGAAATGTATATTGCCTGTTGCAGTTATGTGACTTTTTTTTCTGGAAGCACAGTGTAGTTCATTTAAGTAAAGCAAATGAAAAATGAACTCTTCGAGGTCAGGTGCACCCACTTGATTCAGTTAATCAATATTTGAAAAGATGGGTGCAGTGTAGTTGTGGAGAGAACTCATTGGGTGTGCTTAGTGCCAGAAGAATTAAGAACTCTGCTAAGTCCCAAGTTATATTTGATTTTCACACACACATTGTGTTCCATTTCAGATCATATGCTAAAGGCTCCTTTTGCTGTAGATATGTCTCTTAGTAAAAAATGTTACCTCCACCTTGCCAGACATCTTTGGGTCAGCATGACTATAATCACAACTGTTCTGGTATTTTTATGGTTTTATTTTTTATGTTAACAGCTCCTATCTGTTAAGGTCTGGGATATTTTTTGTTCATTGTATATAACAAAATTGCCAGTTTGAGTTTGTCAGTATCAAATGCAGTGAGACATCATCCAAGTAAAAGCCACCAAAGCTTAACTTGGTGTCATTACACACACATTAGGGCAGTAGGAGCATGGGGGGCAGATGTCATGGAGAAATGGAGCTGTGTGGATGTTCCTCAACATTTCCCAGGCTGCTGGTACTGAGGTGCCCTTGCATGTGTAGCATGCTGATGGGTTTGAAATTGCTGCATGATTTAAAAAAAATTGCTTAAGAATAACTGCAAACTGATTATATGGTATTGCTGAAGCTTGCTAGTGAAGCAGTTTCATATTTTGTGAATTCTAACTTGCAGATCTCCCAGCTCGGTATTTCTAATGCTGAATGCACTAACTACATGTTCCAGCTCTGTGCTGGAGGCTGTAGTCTCAACACCTGTATGCCCATGACCTGTTAAAAGCTCTCAGTTGCAGTGTTTTAATTCTCCTCTCAATATACCTTTTATCCTACTTTTTCAGACAGCTGGTAAATTTCTACTGAAAACTTCCTGCAACTTCAGAGAAAAGAAGGAATATAGTAATTTCTTGTGTTTCGTTTAGATGTCATTTAGTTTGCATGTATGATTTTTGATGGTGAGATGTCCCTGCCAGCAGCAGACTGGAACTGCATCCATTCTCTGCAGGCTCTTGTAGCTCTGTTGTTGGAAGGCATATATAGAGTGGAGAGCACCTGTAATTTTATAGTTCACCATAATTTTCAGGACACCAGCATGGAGATGTCCTTAATTTGCAACAGATTACAGGTGTATAGAAGTCTTCTCTTATTTTCAGCACCTTTCTAACAGTTCAGATAGGTCCTGTGTTGGGCAGTCTGGGTTTTGTACCCTCAGTTCTCTAGAAATACTCTGTGGTGTCTGGGCCAAGAGTTGTCCAAAAAAGCTTGACAATATGTTTCTCTGAAACGATGTTGCTAAACACATAGAGAAAAAGTCCTACCATAATTCATTCAGTGTGATGAGATTTGTGGAGCTCCTTCTTTAAGTGTTGTAATCATTCTGTGCAGTGGCCATGTATCGTTATTTTTTTCTGCTTTCTTGTTCTGCAGCTGTTTCTGGACCACTTATGCTACTACAGAACTAGAAAGTGATAACAGTTACATACTTGGCCAGTCCCCAGGGTTACCTGTTGCACTGCAGTTGTTTTATAAAGCACATTTCTCCTTCAAGGTGGTGTTGAACTGAAGTTCATTTGTCTCCATCTGTATGGCTGCTGAAATCACTGCTGTACAGGTATTGCTGCTCGTAGTCTGGCTTTTTTGCTCTAGACATGACTGAGCATTATGTTCCAAACACATTTTTAGTAGAGATACAGTCCAGTATTAGATAATTTTATGTTTTAATCACTAATGTTAAAGGATGCAAACTGACTTAATTTTGAGTTAGAGTTGCAAGCTTTAAGACACGTCAAAAATACTGTGTGCTGTCTGGAATACACTGTAAATTCCTTGGGGCAGGAACTGTGTTTCCATCTGCCTGATGTGTTTTACATGCTCATATTTCTGCTCAAACAGAAAATCTGTGCAGAGGGGAGGCTATTCCTTTTAGGCAGTTCAGGAGAATGAGATAAATGTCAGTAAATTCTACCCCTTGCATGTACATTTGAATTGTGAGGGAGCAAATTAACCAACATGCATAATCAAAGCAGGCATTTCTAGTCCTGCATTACTTTATCTGTAGTGCATGATGTGGGCTTGGCAGCTGGGTCATGCAGCCAGAGCATGCAGCTGATCCCCTCAGCATCATGGCATGTTGGATAATGTGAACTCATGAAGTACTTACATATGAAATCTGTTTGGGCTACTTGCAGGGGTGAGGATGCAGCTGTCCAGATGTGGGGGATCAAGGCATTTCTTAGCAAACACCCTCAGTGAATTAAAATAGACTTTGAAAGTGGTGATAGTAGAAAGAAACAATGATTTATAAGCTGGGGTTTCAAGTTGGACTGGTTTTGACCCCCAGCTGCCAGTTGGCTGTGGTGGAAGAAAATTGTGTACATTAACTGTTGCTGTTGCCTTCAAGCTGCAGGATAAAGGCACTGTGTGCTAAGGTGCACCACCAGCTGGAAAAACCTTCATGCATGTGGAATTTTGCACCTCACTGCTGATACCCGTGACAGAGGTTTCTGTTGTCATCCTGTTCATCGTTGCATTGAGTCTTTGATTGCTATGAATATGCTTGGACTGATCAGCTTCCAAAATAATTTGAAGTCTTCCCATACCTAAACTGGAAGTCTTGTAAAAAGTCAAGGCTCCTTTTTTTAGTCTTAAAAAATGACAAAAATACACTCTCACGTCATACTATCTATCTTTGGACTATGTGGAAGGAGATTAAACTTCTGAAAGTTACTTTGATGCTTCCAAGAATTTTTGCTTTTTGGCTTGAGAAGTTCATTTGCTTATGCCACGCTTCTATCTCTGACTTAGTAAGGCCAAACAGTCCCAGTAACTAAGTAACAGAACAGCTGAATGTTTTCATAAAAACAATGTTACTGCTTAGAGATGTGATTTACTACTTCAGTGTGTCTCTAGATATATACAGAGGCAAAAAGTGATGATGACCTCATCTTCAACAGGCTCAAGAAGCAGTCTCGGTTTTTTAGTCCCCAAGCCAAAGACAAACGTACTGTGAGCAGACACAACTCCAGTGACTTCAGCTGCAGTATTGCCATTAATGTCAGTGCTCACTTAACTGCTGACAAAAGCCTGTTTGTAGTGATCAGTGCTTGAAATGTAAACCCAAAAGAAAAAATGGATCATCTTGTATCTTTCCTGGTATCTTCACATTGAAAAAAAGAGAAACTAGTTAATATTCAGGATTTTATAAGTAAATTTTTTTTTTTTTAAAATTTTGATATTGTCTTGTTATCAGGCTCTTAAATGAATTTAACAGTGCTCAGACCATGCCCTTTACTTAGAATCAGTTGTAAGTGATGACATATTGCAATTATTAGAAACACAAAACAGACCTGCATATTTTATAACCTATTAAAAAAAAAGTATCTTCCAGTTCTTCTATTTGGCAAAAGTTTCTCAGAATTTATGAGTAATGTTCCTCTGTTCTGTTCAAACAAGATTCCAGGTCACAAGCAGACTATTCTCATAAATTCTAGTAGTTTTTAGATGCTGCATATAGGCCTCATTTAATCTGTATTCATAATATTTAAAATTTAAATAATATTTAAAATCTTACACTTGTATGCTTGTGCCGAAACAGTTATTAATCTTTACCAGAAAGAAAATTTTCTATTTGTGTAATATTTATTGATGTTAAACCCACATTATATCAGCACAACAGTCCAAAGTAATGATAATACATTTTTTATAAATACAAATAAAAGGTGGCAAAATAATGCTAGTGAAGCTAAACAAAAAAGTAAATTAGCATGTCACAGTCGAGGAAAATTTGGCAAAAGATATGACATACTTCTAGAATAAAATCAGATTATTCCCACCTGACAGACTATGACGTTAATCTAGATTAACCATCCCCATTACTAGTCATATCCTGCACCAGAATAGTACTACCTTGTGTGCTAAAGTTTATTAGTCACTAAAAAACGAAACAAACTTTGTGTACTTACAAAGCAATACACGTATAGCAGTAATGCAATATATGGTGTACACAATTACAAAATTAAAAAAAAAAAAAAAAAAAAAAACAAAACAACAAAACCCTAAGTACAGGACTTCTGAATAAATGAACTGAGATAAAAGATTTCAACACTTTTATTATAAATAATGAAAGATACCATATATGTGCTTCATATAAGGAATACAGTGTTTTCCTTTCCTAGCAAAGTATCGTAGCTCGTACCATCAAACACTCATTTTCCTTGTCAGGCTTAGTAATTCTTCCATCCATTCTCCCTCCCTTCCCTTCAACTTAAATTCATTTGGTTCTAATTTAAAATTACCTAGTCAGGTGTGATTTAAGCAGGGCTCCACTTCCAAGTGGATTTGCCTTGCATTCTGAAAGTAGCCTTCAGGCTTTTCACCTATGATGCACAGACTCTACCCCTTAAAAGAGTCGTCATTTGCCTGCAGTCAGGAGAAGGAAAAAATAAAATCTACCAGAGACATGTTATGTTAAGAGGAAAAAACAAAAAGGAGCAAATTGGATGTTTTTGCCTATCTTCATTTTCTACTTCCTCAGATTTGCAAACCTACCACCTGTGGTGTATACTTGTCACTTAAATCCGTATTGCAGTTTCAACCCATTTTTCACTTACTATACATTTCTAAAATCCTCATACATATTACACAAGCTTTAAACAGTCAAACATCCCATACATACACTCCCTAGTTTTCAGCTCAGCTTAGAATTTCAGAATCTTGAATGGCAGTATTACAATGTTACAGACTGCTGTCAGAAAATCCAGAGAGTTTCAACCTCTTGCCCAGCCCCCTCCCACCCCTTTGCAATAACTCACTGGACTGGTTCATACTATCAGCATTTTTTCCCCATCTAGTTACCAATTTCTAATCTGGAGTAGATTGTTACTATGTGTCAGCTCTTCTTTGTTGTCCTGCAGAAGTTAAAATTACTTCTGCTTAGACTGCCAGTGCTGTATGTTTGTAAATAAGCCTCCTCCCACATGGTAAAAAGGAAAACCACAAATGAATTGAAAGTTACGGTGTTGATGTCCAAACTAACAGCATTGAAAGAAAGATTTTTTTTTCATTGTTGAATAGAAAGCAGTTTGCAGAGATACAGCATTTGCTTACATTTCTTTTCCTTGTCCCTTCCTGTTTTATAATATTGCACTTGTTCATCATAGCTGTCAGAATGTGTAGCCATTTCAGAACTGTTGATAACCCTTGAAGAAAACATCTTGCACCATTAAGATTGTGTAGCATCTACTTACTGCTTATGAAGGTATTTAGTGAAAAATCTTTCTCTCTGATGCATTTTGGCCTCTATGAAAAGGGTTATGAAGCAACATAGGTTAAGGAACTGGTGAGTGTGATTTGTTGTGCAATGTGTACATTTCTATTAATAATCTATTCTTCTAATTTGGTATAATGAATAAGGAATATATGGTTACTGTGTTTGTTGTTTATCTTTTGTACATGAAGGTGTCTGCCCTTGCATAAAGTGACATAGGAGTATCATTGGTCAAGGCAATGGCTTTCAGTGTTTCTGCTTTGAAAGAAAATGATGGAAGCGGCAGCTGAATCTACAGATCATCGCTCTCTACCAGGCCAGGCTGCATTGTCAGGTGGACTGGATTTGCTTCCGGCTGGAAAGCTGCTTTGATGTCTAGTCCTTGGTCACAGAGAGCAGCGTATCGGCTGGCTGAGGGCCGCACCTTCTTTGGCTTGGTCTGCTGAGGGGGTTGTTGCCACTGAGCTATAGATTAGAAAGGAAAGAAAAAGTGTTAGCCCTGCTGAGCTGTGCACCAAAGTGTGCCAGATGCTCAGTCAACCCTTTGTGAAGGAGATACTAATTTCTGAGAAGCAAAAAGCCATTATATCAAAGGCAAATTTGTTTAATTTCTTGGCATTGTTGTTTTGTTTTGTTTTGTTTCTCAGCATCTAGTTTCACCTTCAAATGTGGTAAGTAAATACAACAGTCTGTGTTACTTTTTGGCATTGTTTTCTACATTTCCTTGTGCCATTGGGAAGGGTGACAGCAAAGAGGTTGTTTTTGTGCACTCATATTACTGCAACAGGCCTGTTCTAGGGTTAGTTGTTGCATATAAAAGGAAATGATCTGGTTGCTGTTGCCACCCCTTGTAAGCTGAAGAATGTTGAGCTGAGTCTCTAATTCACAATTCCCACTTCCACCACCAGCCCAGAAACCATCCTTTATCAGTCTCTCCCCTTCCCCCTCCCCCTTAATCTTTGCTAAGAGAAGACTGGCAAGAGATACTTCTTTAAGAAAACATTCACTATGTAAGGTGCTGCTTTGGAACGAACTGAGTAATTAAGCAGAAAGCCGTAAAAACATCTACTGTACTTTTGGTAGCTGTCACAGGTGTATTACAGACTCATGTACAAAAGAATACAAAAAGTTAGGGAAGTGCCAGCAAAACAATAGTAATAATGATCCACAAAAATCATATAATCATGCCGTTATCTGTTGTTAATTAGCTACATTTAATGTACTAAGCAAAACCAGAAAGCATGCAAGCTTGTTTTGCTTTAGGTGTCTGAAAGATGGTGAAATATACTTTGACAGAGCATTTGTTGTCTTGAAGTGGATGTTTACTATTGAGGAGAAACTATAAACAAAAGAAAGAGAGACCAATGTAAACCATTCTGTGAACAAACCAAAACTTATAGAGCTGTTGCTTTTGGGGGGATTAATATGATCATGAAAACTGAAGCCACTTACTATAAACATCCAACCTGGCAGTGCAAGACACAATCCCAGCCTCATTCTTAGCTGAAACAGTGTACCAGCCAGCATCCTCCTTTGTAGCTCCCTGAATAAGCAGGCAAATGTAGCCGTAGTTATCCTGGTGCATGCTAATACAAAGAAAAGCAGAAAATTACTGTTTAAATCACAAACCAGTATAGATTATCTTAAAATAGCATTATAACAGACCCAATCTTAGTTACAGATAGTCCAATTTTAATTAAAATTTTAATTAAAATGGAACTTCCTCTGAAATTAGCAAGTAGAAAATAAAGCCTTGCATATGCTTGACAGTTTGGCAGTTTAATATCCTGTATTGAAAACTAAGAAGAAAAAACACATGAAGTAACTTTTCTTTCACAATTATGGATTAAGACATCTGCAGTACCAGGAACACCAGATCTTACCCAGACATTTTGTGGAAAGGATAAAGAAACTTAAGGAAAATCTTAAAATATAAAATATCGAATCTTAGTTGCTTAACTGTACAGCAGAATTATGAATCAGTTTCTGCTGAAAAGCACATAGTGTTCCTTTGGAACCTTGATTTTCACTAGCAAATTTCTGTAGTCTTGGTTTTGGAAGAGTACAACTAGTTCTCTCGCTTAGAGTGCAAAGGTAGTCGTGTAAGTCTAATGATGGAAAACAAGTAATGTTTTATTTCTGGTTCAGCCACCAGGCTGGCTGCAAGTTTGAGTAAATGTCATAAACTATTACAATCACTAGTTAATATTTATGAGATGCCCTTTACACAAAGTGTTCATGTGACCTTTTAGGTTTTTATTTGTTTTACAGGATAAATCATCATTGAAATTACACTTGGGAGATTATTCTAAGTCAGTCTAACCTCACTCGGTCAGTGTTGTATGTGAGTGACTCGTTCTCTTTCTTCCAGAATATCTGAGGAGATGGCTCCCCTGAGATTCGACACTCCAGTCGCACTGGGAATCCCTCAGTCACACCTGTGTTTTGTAGCTTCTCTATAAACACAGGTGCTTTTTGTACTTCCTTAGCTGTGAAAATAAAGATTGCAGTTATGTTGACATTTTTCTATGAAAACATAGCCGTTCTTTCAGCAGTGTGCTAAAAACAATCACGAAAGACCCAAGTGGCAGGAAATCTAAGTGTTGTCTTCATTAATCCCAAAGTTCAGTCCTGGTTCCTCTGAAGAGAACAGTCCCATTATTATTTTAATAGGGGGAAAAGTGAGTGCTAAAAAGCTAATTCTTCTCTAAAACAATTGAAATGTAGAGCATGACAACTAGATAAACTGGCTGCACTATGCTTGGTAAAAAGTGCTCCTTCATATTCCACGAAAGCATGAACTTTTAACTGAAGAAGGAACAGCTCTACCAGAAGTCAGAAGTCTACCAGAAGGCATTAGTCTGATGCGCCATGAAATGCACACACTGTATCCCACTGGCTGCCCAGGGGTAAGTGTGGGTCTGCACAGATTGTCATTACAAAGAAACATCCAGGGAAATAGTCTGGTTTGTGGCCTCCAGGCCAGTAGCCCCCTTTTCTTAACTGTGTGCACAGACAGTACACACCAGTCAACTTACGCCACAACACAATGTGAATAGCTCACCTATAAATATACCACACTTCTGTTACTGCCAGGTTTCCTTTTCGTACCCCCCACCCATCAACGTGTCATTTGACATCACTCATGTTTTCTTTTTTCATGCTATCCTGGCAATGCTCAGTCTGAAGGCTCAGCATGAAGATGTTACCTGCAACAGTGAGCTCCAGGCTGAATGAATTTTCACCAGCTCGATTGCTGGCAATGCATGTGTAGATTCCGGCATCTCTGGATGTGACCGGTTCTATGATCAAGGAGTGCACCCCATTCTCACGCACCAACATTTTGTGAGAGCTGTCAGGGCGAATTGGTCTGCCATTAAGTTGCCAGCTTAAGTCTGGAGTTGGTAATCCACTAACCTTGAGTGTAAAGAGAGTAGTGGGAAATTGTTTTAGCCACATGAAACACTGGAGGAGTCCTGACTTGTTACTTCAGGGAAGTTTGGTTTGGTTTGCTACTGGCAAGTGTACCAAAAGATTTAAAGATCCTGATTTACACACTGAGTCAGTTGTAGTCATTTACTTACTTTCTGGCCAACTCCCTGAATTCCATGATGTCTTATGGGTGCGACTTAAAAAAGATCAGCGTTTAGATAGGCTAGAAGCTAAATAACAATACATTGCAAAACAAAAGGCAGGGTGACACATTTTGTCTTTTTTATTGTTTGTTCTTCAGGTGGAATGAGAAGATAGTCCTTTCTAGATTGTCTTCTTGTTGGAAAACTTGCAGACAAAAAGATGTTAGCTGACTAACTACTGGCCTCCGAAGTTCCATTCCACTGAGGTGTGCCCCAGTGACAGCACCACCTGCACTAGCTAATGCTTGGTCTGTGTGAACAAGTCTTGTACTTTTGAAAGCTGTGCCACTTGCTGTGGGGACTGCTTTAGAGCAAACAGCTTCTCCCAAATAGGTCAGCATAAAGTAAACAGAAGTCACCCAAGCCTGAATTATTTCTGCTCAGCAGAGTAATAAATCAGGTTTATACTGTTTGAAACTTTTAATGGGGGTTCAAAACTCAAGTAGTAAAAGGACTTAAAATATAGAAACACATTGTCTTTATAGTGTGTGCTGCTTCCCTCCACACCCCAGCATAGCTGCTTTCTATAAATCAGTTTACTGTGAGCTTTTAAGATTTGCCCAAAGCACTTTCATTGGAGGGGAGGCAAACTTTTATTGTCCACTTACTCACTCATAAGCAATGAGATTAATTACCCTACTAACAGGCACCGAAACTGCCAATAGGCAAAATAGCTTTGAAAAGAAACCAATGTGGTTTTTGAGTCAGCTGATGTTATCAAAAGGCTGCTGCTACCCTTTGCATGACACTTGCCTTGCAGTCCATCCTGCATAGTTTTCCCTCTTGAACAGTCAGGTCTCCAGGAGCCTGCAGAAAATGAGGCCGGAAGAATCGTTCCTGAATTGGTTCATTTTCATCACCACTGTCCCTTGATCGAGATCGTGGTCTTAAAATAACATGAAATAAAGGTAAATTATTTTTTTTCGCTGCTAAATCAGAAGAACCATAATCACTTATAAGACTGATTTGAATTTTAAACCACTTCTTTGACCTGTACCATAATCACCCCATATTTACACAAGTGCACTGGTAGCATTTGGCCCAGACTGAGTTAATTATGACACTGCAGTTGTTTAATTACTTTCATTTAATTGACATGTTGTGACAAACTATGTCCTGTAAAACAATATTGCTACAGAATAATTGCTTGTAATATTAATTAATTTTATAAATTATAGTATTTTTGTTTAGTCTTTAAATCACTGAAATACAAATAAAACAAGTTGGCAGGCCTTGGCATGTAGCTTCAGTTCCCCATTTCTAGTGTCCTGTGTATTTAATCCCTTCACTGCTGCTGATTACACCAGAAAGTACATGAACTGTTCATTAATCATGGTTCCCTTTCAGAAAATAACAGCAGCTAAAAGCTAACTCATCTCAATTGAGAAGAGACTTCTCACATCAGACTTACCTTCTCTTGTTCTGCACTAGTGAAGACTGTACAGAAAATTCTGTGTATTGAATTGCTGTGGATATATTTATTCCTCATTTAACATGTTTTTTGTATGAGATACTCTTGAATATTTTCAACTCCACCAAACTGTGGAGTTGAAACGATGAGAATTTCAATTTGTGCACATCAGAAGAATAACTTTGGTTGCTAATTCTTTTTTTATAAAGGTACCATAAAGAGTTTGATAAATAAAAAAAAGGAAAGAAAAGTAACTCCTGTCCCCATGCACAGTATCAATCACCTTAAGCTTCCATGATAAAATTTAATCAATTTTCAGCATTGGCTATTCTTGCCTGTTAATTTAATCCATCAAATCTTTTTCTAAGTGGTTCCTCATTTAACTAGAATTTTATTTCCATTGAAATTAGATTATTCCATTTGTGTGATTTAGTAATCAAAGAATCTTGAAACAAATTTTTATATCCATCTTTGTCCTTGCCTAATCAGCTCCAGTGGGTACTGTTCTGGAACCAGCTGCTGCCCACAGTAACATCCTGTGTAAAGGAAGAGGAGCTACTCAAATATCCTCCAAAGACCACTTTTATCCATGGCACATTATAGTGAAATTCTCTTTCCTGAATCCCATATTCTGTTAACTTTTGCCAGTGTTTCTCTTTTGGCCGCTGTTTGCAGTGTCCATGCTGCAGTAAAGGTGCCCATATGCATTTTCTACTGCCCAAGGGCATTTCTCTAGGTTAAAATAATTCACAACAAAAGAGCTTAAAATCCTCAATGGTTACACTTGGAAAACAAGATGCTGTACCTACTGCATGGAAGATAAACACTCCAGCTGCACGCTCTGCTCCACTGAGGCTGCGGTTAATTACAGTTGCTTGAATTTGATTTATTTTGTCCTGCTCTGTTGTTGCCCTTTTCTCTGCTATTGCTCTGTTTGAATTGGCCAGGCATCACCTGTGCTACAGTATTCTGTCTTATTAATAGTTAAATGTTGACTTTTTAATGATCACCACAGTTTTCCCACAGCTATAACTAAAGGCAAATGGAGGGGCTGGGGGGGTTGTGTAGATATCTAGTCCATACTGCTTAATAATGTAGGACTGGATACTGAAATGGGAAACACAGACTGACATCCCTGCACACACTAAGAGCTTATGTAACTCTTCAGGTGCCTAAATCCATGTCTGAAGCACCTCATAGTTTTTGCCACTTGAACACATCTAAAGCTACTTCAGTAGCTCCAACATTGCAGCTCATAAGCAACTCTGAGCTTTAGTTGGTGAGCTCCGAATCAGTTTTGCAGACATAGATGCCTTGTGCAGGTAGATGGGATGGAAGATGGAGAGCAACAAGGAAAAAATGTACTGATATTGTTTGGTAATGAGTTCTGCAAGACCAACTAGAAATGTGAATGTATCTAGTCAAGTGAGCACAGCACAGTGCAAGCAACTTGTGCAAAATCTGCCTCCACATTATTGATAAGCATCCTGTTGATAAGATGCCAACAAAGTACATGTAACTGGTGCTTCATAAGGTCTTGTGAGGCTGAGCCAAACAGGTGAACGGGCACCACAGGAGTGTGAAAGCTGCCAGTGAAGCTGCCAGTGTGTGCAGCTGCAGGAAAAGGCAGCACTGGTCAAAACTGGGAGGTGTGTGTGTGTGTAATTTATGCTAAATAAAATGGAAAACAAAGAAGTTAAGAACTTGTGACCATAGATGTTGCATTTCTTTTTACCTCTTTGTAAGTTTACCCTAAAATCACAGACTGTTTTTTAAGCCTTTGCCTTGAGAGGTGAAACTAGGGTCATTTCAATTCTAAAACCTTTTGTGGTTTTAAACAAATAATGTAATGAGTAGAGCCAAGTGCTTCAGATGTCTAGGAATGACAGATTGCAACAGACTGGAATACTCTTGGATTCATTGTGGGCTCTTCAGAGTTGCAATGCAGACATCACATTGCATGGATTAGTTTCAGCAGAACTGACATCATGTGCTAAATGCATCCAGGGAGACTCCACGGGTTGGTACGGTACAATGCACTGGGAATTTCAGCGAGCAAGAAGCTGAAAAAGACTTTATGACTGACCATATGGTAATGATCACTAATTTGGAATAAAGGAGATTAAATTCAAATTAATCCCCTAATTGAGAGCAGGATGATAGGAATGTTTAGTTTATAAATCTTCTTTAAATCTCATGCATTTTAAGATTTATTTGGGACTCTGGCTGCCATGCTTGGGTGACACAATGTTTGTTGAGCACCTTGTCATCCAAGGGATTGAGTCCAAGCTTTGTGCACATCAGAAAATTCAAAAGTGGCCACCCACATCAAGTGATGCTAAGAAAGTGATGTTTGTCAGCTAAGCAAATTCCAGAAAAATATGTCAGGAGTGAAATAAAACCCCAGAGTTCTGCCAGAACACATTCCGTAAGAAATTAAATATACTTCAGGAGAAAGCCTGTCAACAGTTCAACAAGTCATAAAGTTCATTAGGCTAATAATTACACTTGTAATAAAACAAGCAAACAAAAGGTTTTGTTGCTCTCAAGCAGAAAAGCTTATGGAAATAATATTTTAATGCCATAGGAATATTACTTATCAAAAGTCTACGGCAATAGACATGACAAATATCACAGTACAAGGGGGAACACAGTAATTTGGGATATTACATTAGAAAAGCCAGTGGCAGGAGTCTGTCTTAGGAAGGTTTTATGTGCTCCCATTTCATCAGTCTTGGGTGAACCCTCCGGTGGGAGTAGTGAGAACTGTCACTGAACAGAGATTCTGTGGTGAATGCTTACAGAAACTGCGCCTCCAGGGCAAAGATAATGGGATAAGCCCTTCGCATGGTAATTTTACAGGATATAAGAATCCCCAATAATTGCCCTGATTTTAATTAAACTACTCTATGGAAATCCTTTATTTATAATTCATTACTCACTGGACACCCCACCCAAAGCAACAGCGGCTGCTTGAGTGCCTGTCTCCATTAGAAAATACAATACCAGCCAGAAGCGGCCTTGGACTTTGAACGCATTTGGAGAGATTGAAAACAGCCTCCTCCATTATTACCTAAGGGTTCTGTCCATCACAGAAAGAGAGACACACACATTTGGTCCTTCAGGAAGCTGCAAGAGTGGCAGCTGCTTGATGCTTTCACCCCTACCTACCTTCCTGTCATCTTTGCTTTTAAAGATCTTCCCCCTTTGTCACCCCATGTGCACTGACTTACTCAGTTGAATCCTGATTGTTCATGGCAGCTTCTCCCTTCAGGGGTTAACACGGACTTTCCATTTTTACCCATTACCTGCAGGTGCCAAGTGCATTAGCGACTGGACAGCTACACCAGATGGCCCCAGCCTTCTCTATGCTGTTCTCACAGTGCAGACCTGGCAGGATATTCCGCTCCAGAGGCACTCTGAGCTTTGGGCTTAACAGGCCTAAGGGTGACACACTGCAGAGGGAGCTGGTGGCCGCCTTGGAGAAATGCTGGGAAATACTTTTGGGGCTGCAGTTTGTTCCATGCAGAAATAAGACTGACAAGATCTTTGAAACAACCAGCCTCACGTCCTAATACTTTATAGCTACCAGAGGGGGGAAGAGAGCCTGTTTCGCATGCAGCAGTTCTACAGTACATACTAATACCACTACTAACTGTCACAGAAATCCTTTCCTGGTTGTACACTGACTGTGTAATTACATGTACTCTGTATATTAGTTGGGCAATATTGAGATTCTGTGGCTGTTGTAACCATTAGGCAAAGCACATGCCTCATTACAGCAGAACCCAGAAACCAGAGCCCTCACACTCCCTTGAAAGCAGTTCTGGTATCCAAAATGAATTTTTTTGTATCATCTAAAGCTATCTAAGCTGTGTTAAACAGCCTCATAAATGCTTTGGATAAAGAAAAAAAAATTATTTGAAGGGAAAATTCCCTTCTAATGATCCAGAAACATAACCCAAAGCTTTGTATATGAATAATTGTAAACTCTCCAAAGATAAGTTTAATACTTTATTTCTGACTCATAATTCCTTATAAGAACCTGAACTGAAATATTAAATACTGAAATACTAAAATATTTCTAATGTAAATCTAATAAGTCTCTTTGACATGCAGTTATTTCTGCTGTTTCTTTAAACGAATACTTACTAGAAGCTGCAGAAGATAGAGGTTCCGGGTAGAATTCTAATCAGGTGAAATACTTTAAAAAAGCCTAAGTGACAAGATCCTTCCCAACAGCTGATAGTGTAATTTGAGATACAGAGTAACTAGTGAACACCCCAGAGAAAGGAAGAGGAGACAGGGAAAATTAAAGATATTTAAAAGTCATACCATTTCAGAGGTTGCTTACACACCTGAGTGTGCAAGCTCTGCAGCAATTTTCAGACAGCAGAGGTCACGTTTCTTCCTGAATGCCATGCTTTTAACTTATCTGCTTACCTTGCATTCTTTACCTTACCACATTTATTTTGCAAAATCCATATTATTAAAAGAAAAAAAAAAAAAAGCATCAAATACCTTCTTATGTGAGGCTGACCTGAAGGTGACCAAGCACTGCGGCCTCTTTGATTTACAGCTTGAACCATCAGCCTGCCTGTGCAACTTACTCTGCCCTGTTAGGGTAATAGAGAGGAGCAACATTAAAAGACTTAAAATATGTAATAATAAATGTTCAACCTGATCTGTTCTTTTTTTGCCTGCCCATTTTATCAGCTTCCAATCTAACAGGGAACAGATTGGAATGACTGTGACTATAATACATTCATGGTTTATTAAAAAAGACTGCTAGTACCACTGGCAATTGAGTCCTTATTGACTGTTATTGATGTGGGTGAGAGGTTTCTCTGTGTATGGAAAGCGGGAAGAACAGCAAAAAAGTTCAAGGTCCTGAAAATGGCCCATGGTGAGTGTTGGCAGTTAACAACAGAGCTGCTGCCTCCAAAGGGGATTGATCTACTTGATCTGGTGGACCCACAACTCAAAAAATCCCTCATTAATGTAAAAGCCAAAAGAATTTGACAAGTACTTAACAGGTCTTCTCTGCAGAGTGAACCTGGTTTGAGGAATTGCACTGAAAGGCACAGCTGTGCTCATGGACACTGGTGATAATTCAGGTTATTTTCAGTGAATGATAAATAAAACATGGCTCTGGTGTGTTTGGTCCCCTTTTTTCTTTTACTTTGTGTTTTAGAAGACAGGTTGTCCACCTCAAGCACTAGTCCTAACAGGTTAGGGATGGGACTGCCGGTAGCCAGAACTGACTTTCAGGGTTCTGTGGAATTCACCCTGTAAGTGTAAAAGCATCTGGTGGTCCTAATAAATGACAGCTCTGCCCCCTGGGCTGGTAGCAGTAAGGCCACATCCACATCAGCTTTGCAGTGTATTTCAGCTCTAAGCTGTGAGCTCCACACTCATTTGTCAGCATAGAAGTGACAAATATTTTTATCACAGTAATTGCAGGGTTGCAAATAGCAGTTCTTTAAGAAATGTCCAAAGCCCATCAAAAAACACTTTCACCAGTCTCACAAGCAGCCTTCAAATAGCAACAACTTTTGTGTTACTTCTGAACTGTTAGAAATGAAGTCTGTGTCCCATTTCTATTCCCATGACCCATTTAGTCCCCAAGAAAAATCCCCGCATTAAAATAAGCCGTTGTGCAAGACCCACAGCAATTCCTTATGTAAAAGCTTTATTTTTCCCCTTATAAGACTATTAAAGACATCTGGAACAAATGAATTTCTATTTTGGGCACCACTACATATTAATATTCTTCTGGCAGGTGATGATTACACATAGTTTGGGATCATTTCTGCATATCTTAATACAAGATGGTGTCACAAATGGAAACACAAAGGGCAATAAAGAATTTGAATAGGGAAGATTAAGCAGGAAGCCAAAGATTTTGGAAAAGTCAAAGGATGAAGAGGAAGGAAGCAATGAGTGGGAAAATGATTCATGAGAAGATGTCTTAGAAACTAAGGGAACTCCAGCCTGAGGACTGTGGGTGTGTAGTGCAAAGAAGCAGAGAATGGGATAAAAAGAAAGAAGGTGAAAATAAGAACTCGATCCGAGCCCATACAGTTCATGGAAAGAGCTCAGTTAAGGGATATGACCTTTAACTAAAGGCCTAAACCAGGCAATGTTTTGTGTTTGTCTAGGCCCAGGGTCCATTTGCTCTGGATTAACTTCTACGGCAAATTTGACAACAAACCCCAGTGGTGTGTCAGAACTTTAATTCCAGCTCACTGCACTTTATGCTGGGGGCAATGGGGCCTGCCGTGTTAACTACCATGGACGATCTCCAGGGTCTGTCAACAAGGCATTTTACACACATAAATCCTATTATGTTAGTCCAGGTCATGAGATGGCATGAACTGGCAGAGCTTCAATGAACTGAATCCTTTGCTTTAATAAAACCAATTTCTATCAGCTGAGAATACGTCTTTTGCTTTAGAGTTTGGTGATTCCAATAGTAATGACCAAAACACAGCAGCAGCCTAGCAAATATCTACCAGTCCATCAGAGTTCTGATGTGAGCTCCCTTATATTTACGTACTTCGCTTTCTTAAGGAAAGGTTGCCAAATTTGCCTAAGTTTGTGATAGCTTTGAGACATGGACAACTTTCCATTAGAATTGAGAAGGCTTTGCCAAAATTATTTCCACTCAGGATGACTTAAAAGAATTGGAATCCAGATCTTTGAGTGTGAAAGGCTAGTACATTAACTCACAGCCCTTCTTTGCCTCCATTGTACTGTTAAATGCATAGTAAAAAGCAAGCAAATAGTGGAAGAGATAAGTATGTTTGCTTGGGAATTACACTGTAAAAAAGAGAATAGAATGGGCTTGGTGAAACACAGATGTTTTGTTTAGGGGAGCCGGAGGAGGATGCTTCTGGTTCTTCTCCAAAGAGGGGAAAAAAGCACAAGCACAGAATTTTGTCATTTAACAAAGCTGCTTTTTCAAGCCCCAAGCGGGGAACCACACAAACCCAGCTCATTTTAGTACATCCAAAAACCCACTAACAAAGTAGTGCCATCAATGACCAGAACTGGTAACCTGGGTCACTGTTGTGTCATTGAATGAGCATTATCCAGAACAACAAATGCTCAAAAGTAGGCTGTAAATATTCAGGGACAGAGTACAGTGCCCAAACACAAAGGCAGTTTGTTCACCAAGTTCTCCAAGACTTTGGATCACACAGTAACACTACGCAGTGAAACTCAGTGCATGCACTGAGATAACACTCAGAGGAAGATGAACAGGAACCACTTCTTACCCTGAGCATGCATATATTTTTAAACCTATTGTGAAATTTCACAATTTAAATGGTACCAAGTATTGTAACGTCATCTATGTGTAAAAGCTCCCAGCTTGAACAATTCCAAGGCCTTATGCCATCGCATTAGTATTTCCTTTACTTATATATGTAGAAATAATAATTAAACCACCTATATTAAAGCACTGCATTTTGTAGAATCTACCCAAAAGCTGCTCTCTGTGTGTTGCCCCTGTGTACAATCCCTTATATCCACAAGCCCTTTGCAGTACGAGCAGGACTGACAAGCTGCAGAGTGAGACAAAAATGGCAGCGTCACGCTAAGTAACCTAGCAACGTGCATAACAGAGCACAACACTGCTGCTTAGATTAAACTCTGTCTCAGTGATACAGTTTGCTATTCTGCAGTGTGATTCTGCCTGCAGGCCTAGTCTTGGCAAGATATTTGGAACTACAGAGGAAAATAATTCATTACATCCCAAAGGTTATCTAACTGCTTTGGTTTCTCACATGCAACTCTTTCCCCTCAATTTGCTGTGGTGTAGAAAAAGTGGATTGAAAAAGCTCCCTCAATAGGATGAATGACCTGTAAGTTTGGCTATGTCTAATGAACTAGTGGGTTCTGCTGTGTACCTCAGCTCTCGTATTAAATCTGCAAAGAAAAAATGGCATTGTTAAACCAGTAACACTCTGTGTTTCAGAAAAGCACTGTTTAAGATCAACGCAGGACACCTTTCTGCTACATAATAGTGCTAGATGTTTTTTGCCTTACAGACCTGCAATCTACCTAATGTAAGCGTGTTGAGGTGTGATACACTCCCACTCATTTCAAAAAATCGGCCTCAGTCAGTGAGTAGGGTCAACAAAAGAAAGTTAAATCGCTGGACTGGGTTACTTCTGCTGGTAAACTGGAGTTTTTTTCTCCCTTTATATATATGTGCTATCCATGCTCAGTTAGAGTACTGAGATGTTATCAGCTGAAACAAATAGTGGAAGAGTAATTAAAAAATTACACCCCTCCCCCCTGAAACCTCAAACCATAGGAAAAAAACTGCTGTTGAGTTGCTAATCTCTTGGAGATAGAAAGGTCCCACCCTACTGATGCAAGATGAAAACAGAAATCTAACTTGCATACTTTACGGTGACTTCATCATTTAATTAAATCATGCATATGTGAGATGAGATAGTTTTCTGAAGATTTATGTCCAGAAGGATGTTTGCTCTGGAGCCAAACCTTCATTTACCTGTGGGTTTGCAGCCATAATAGTGTAATTCCCATCATCATCCAGGGTGGAGGCTGCAGTATGCAGTGAGCAAGTTCCGTCAGGTTCTCTTTGAATTCGGTAGTGCTCACTTCGTTTAGAAATTTGCTTCCCATCTTTAAACCAATAAATCTGCAGGAAAAAACACAAAGCACAGCTGGTAAGAGGTGGGTGCTCATTGTCATAATTTCTCAATTAATAGCACTAAAGAATTTTAGAATTTAGAACTGCTGAAAAACTCTCGAGTAAGTAGTAAGAGAAAACTGCTTTGATCAACTCCTCACTCCATGAGCCACTTTCACTAACAGTTATAAGATGATCAGTGGACTAAAGAGAAACAACAGCCTGAACATTTTCCAACAAAATGTACAGGTGCATAAGGGCTGAACATTTCAAGAACTGAAACTAAATGCCATTACAAAGAAAAGATTACTAATTTTACATTTATTTTGCTTAAATCTGAAGAAGTTGCAGAAAGAACTTGAGAATGCTTTTGCTCCCTTTTCAGAAAATAAAAACACAAATACAAAAACCAAGATAATGATAGGTTTAATTAATTCAATGATGAATAAAATAGAAGCCATGATCTCACTGTTGAAACACCCGTTTTGTCTCATATCCATTACGCTGACTGGACTGGACCAAAATGCCAGAGGGGAGAGAGCTGCTCCCGCTGGCAGTGAGCAGCTCAGTGTGTGGAGGGGCCAGCTCAGTGTAATGACATGATTGAAACTAACAATGTCACCCCGGTGTGACAGGCCAGCTACACCAGTGGACAGCTTTGCAAAGGAATAGGAAATACTTCAAAGCAAACCAGCACATTGACATCCGTTAATAACTGCATGCCAACACCAGCACAGTTCCAAGCTGCACAGAACAGTTACACTGGCTATCAAACAGAGGGCTTTTCCAGTACTTTTGATACATAATTTTATTCTCTGGCTGACCCAAGATATACTTTCAATGAGCCAAAAAAATGATGTATGCAGGATAATATCTTATAGTAATCCATGAATTACACAATAAAAAAAATGTATTTTTAGTGCCTCAAACTTGAAGGGAATAAAAAAAATGACCTAGCTTTTAGGATTTTTTTGAAAGTATTATAATAATAATGTAAAATCCCAAACTGATATCTGCTGGAATCAAAAGTAAATGTTGTGTATGCATGAACACACACAGAGGAATATCTGAAAAACGTTATACTAGGAAGGCTGTACTCAGCTGCCCAAATCCATATTTAAGTAGAACATTATTTACTTGTCGTTTCTGAAATGTGTACTACACCATAACATCAGTTGTGTTCAGCATTTGAGGCACTTGTGCAGATACCTACACCACTGTTACTTGTGCAGATAACTACACCATTTTCACAAGGCCATCCCATTCAAAGTATAACTGTATTTGTCCTGGTTCTGCTGGGACTATTTAGCATGAGGAAAACACACACGTTTTGCTCAGTCTCATTCTTGAAGTGGGAATTTAGGTCTTAAGAGTGAGGAAAGGGTGCTGGCTCTCTAGTAGAAAATGAAGTGACAAAGCGAAGTGCAATTCCATTCCTAATAGAGTTTAATCTTCATATGTGCCAACATTTCAAAGCTTGAAATTCACTCACTTGGGGGAAAGCTAAGCGTATACTTTTGAATTTCACAAAAAGCAATGGAGATTTTTTTTTAAGAAAATGAGTGGAAATTTTCCTTAAAAGTTTGTTACTGTGTATGATTTTTATATTAACAAGCATTATGTGTAAGTTGAAATGATTTCATTTCCTCAATAGCTGGTTATACTTGTTTCCCATTTTGTCTGTCAGCAGCCTTGCAGAGACTCTGTGGTCCTAACAAAAGATTTAGTCATGTCTTCTTGTCTGCTGACAGAGCACTTACTGGAGATGCAAGAGATATTTGATCACTTATATACACATGCTAATGGGTGCTAAAACAACATAGCTGCAAAAAATGAGTTTTAACTTGCATGCTTTACATGTGTCATAATGCTGCTTGGAAATCTACTGCATTAAGTAGTAACAATTTAATAACAGTACACTTATCAGAAATATCAGGAGACATGTATGGAAATACACACAAATATTAACTGAACCAGCTATACAAACATCATGTATATGTTGTCCAAAACTTATTTCAACTAAGTTTAAAAGCATTGGCATCCCATATGAGCAGTAAATTCTTAATATTACCTTTATCTGACATGGAGTTAATAAGTAAAACACTACCACTGCAGGAGACAATGGCCCTTGCTGTGAAGTATTTTCTTTCTAGGATAACTTTTAATAATTGAACCATTAAACTACGTAAGCACTGAACACTGCATGTGGATTGCTTTTATTTGCACCAGATTTTCAGAAACCAGTGTGTAAAGACTAGGAATCCAATGGGATACACATTACAAAGCCGGGTTTGATCTTAGGCAGCACAGGCATTTTTAATCACCAAGAATTATATTCAGCCATGTGAAGAGTGAGCAGTATGAGATTTATGTAACATTTGTGTCTCAATTATCCTCTTGTATGGCATTGTCCTAATTCTAGGAGAAATAATCCCTTAAAAAGAAGTATTCCATAGTCCCTCCTGTAGCACCACAAGTTTCTCATTTTGATGAGAAAATAGTTTTACATTACACCAAAGGTTATAACAAAAAGTAGACTCAGATTTAAAAAGTCATATATATGAAGACAGAATTTGCACATCGGTATTCAATTTACATGGCATGTTCAGGGGGAAAAATAACCAAGCCAATAACCCTGCTTAGAAAAATCCCTTGTAATGAATGCCAGATTTTAGAAACACTACAGTCCTTCTCAAAGCCATTCCTTGGCAGACCTGACAGAATACTTAGAAGGGAGGAGCTTCAAGTTAGTAAATTATTTCCAGCTTTTCATTTGCCAAAGCAAAAAATTTATTCATGAGCAACACTTCCAGCTTCAACAAATGACAGAAGAAGGGCAGCTCTCAGCCACTGAGCTTTTCAAAATTGCTGTCTTGGCATGCTCTGGCAGGTGAGGGGGAGATACAGCCTTGGACATTTGCGAAGCCCAGCTAACAAGTAGCCATACAACAGGACTGATATTGGTTCCATCCCAAGCAATTTAACAGATTACACAAAGCATCCGCGACTGAATGGAACAAAGGGCCATAGTTCCAGGTGCAAGAGCAAATCACTTCTTAATGTGCACACTTTGACACTGCAGGAAAACAGACCATCACTGTGAATCACAGGGCACTCAGATCAGATGCTCCTCTGTAAGGGCGTGCTTTAGGGGAAGTACTAAGAATGCAGTTTCTTGGCTGTGCAAAACTTATTGCCCCAGTGACGGAAAGGAGACATCCTCTTTCATCTGTCTTAAATCAGACAGAGAAACTACACCTTAATTGGAAACTGTGGAAATTAGGGAATGGTGAAGTTGACTAAGGCTGACTCATAATAGGTCACCTAGCAACGTAGTCATAAGCCTCAGGCAGAAAGAGTATCTCTGCACACACTGCACTTCTGTCAGCAACAGACCCCATTTGTCTTCCACCCTTGTTCAGCACAACAGACTCTTACCTACGGTCATCTCAGAAGTAATGCTAGACATGAAAAGTTTGGTTTCAGTCAGACTGGGCTTATCTTCTCAGTGTGTGTCTTCAGTTTGAGGCAGGAGTGCTTTTTTGATATCAGTGTACTGATCAACCCCACTTACTTTGCAGTGGTTCACATCATGTTGTGCTCTTGGAGCATAGAACTGGATTCCTTTCAGATGAAACTAAGCCAGAAAATGTGCTCCAAGAACTCATCTAATGTGCTGCATCTGCTTCAGTCTGTGGGACGAGATTAGAGCTAGCCTGGAGTAAAACCTTCTGAAATGTGTGCAGGGATGGATTCTCATTCTAGGGATTTGCTGCTTCTGGTCTGCACTCCTTGCCGACATAGATGTAACCCTAGTTCTCTGTTGTTCTTTCTCTGCCACCTCATAAAGTCCTTTTATTTTTAATTAACAGCTTGTACAGTATCATACATGTATACCATTGGGCATGTAAAGTCATTTGCATTTATCTCTGTTTGAAATCCAAAGCACCTGCAAAACTTACACTAGATGAGAGATTTGGATGTGAGTGCTTCCATGAAGATCTTATGTAACAGATAGGGCACCTCTGACCTTGTCTAAGAAAACAAGAGCCCCTATCCATGAGAGGTCTCTGTAAGAGCTGTGAGGACCTCGCAGGGAAGACACTGGCTTTGGCAAGGGAGTTGAAGAAGCTGCTGCCGTTTGCTGGCTGCATAATGAGTCAGTTGATTGCCAAGCAATTTTTGAAATGGTTGAATGTAACCTACCCAAGGAAGGCACTCTTCCAGACTACTGACATCACGCAACTGGTACTTTTATATCTGCTACAAGGAAATGCTTCCCAAGCCCAACCCTCCCTCTGAAGTTCATCATTAAAACTTCATCATCATGTCTCATCTTGCTGTTGGGATATATGGGAGCTTATGGTATTTTATTACGCCTTCTTTTAAATTCCAGTAAAATCTAGTCTTGTTAGTGTGTGTAGATGCTGAAGAATGAGAGATACCATGCTGGCTTCTGAACTAGAACCCACATATTTTTGCATTAGCATGTTGCCATGCCTGAACTAATTACCCATGCTAGCAAGATGAGGTGGCTTTTGGGACTCCTGTGCCAGCTCACGTGGGGCTTTCTAGCATTGCACTGCATTCTGTGCTACAAATGTACCCTGGAGGTAACTTTGAAAATGAAAGAAGCATTACTTACAGGTAAAATAATTGAGAAGAAGTCTCAGGAGGGAGTAACTGAGACCAGAAGCCTCATAATAGCATTTTTTACTAGATTTCGACTAAATAACTCCAGTTATGCCAAAAGAGATTTGGCAGTTTATGCCAGATAGGAGTATCTCCTGTTCCTGTAAGATGCAGCCCATAGAGTCCAGAGCCTGACGGTATAGTACCAACACAGAATTCTTCAGAGAAATCCTAGAAACATTTACCATCTTTTCTTACCTTTGGCTTTGGATTTCCTGCCACTTTGCACGTAAATGTGACTGGCATTCCCTCAAAGATTTTGTAGTGCTTCAGTTTTATCTCAAAATATGGTGACATACTGTTATCAATAGGTTCATCTCCATGTTGCACTTCGTCATCTGATTCTTCCACAGGAGATCTCTCCAGCCTGTATTCAATTTCACTGATCAACCTTTGCTCAAAGCTGGAGACTTTATATTCCTGCCAAACGAGAGGTAGATATTAGTGTCCAGCTTCAACACATTGGTCAGGAAGATATGTTCTTAATGTTTGGATTTTTTTATTTTACTGATCTTTAACAATCCATTAAGTTTTTACATATAAAAGGAAACTATCTTGTTGAAGAAAAACACTATAATCCATGTCTCCAAGAACTTCCCTATGAAACAATCAAGACATCTGGTATGAGGCAAAAACTGTATTTCATGTAGTCTTAAGGTCTAATTTGTAAGGGGAAAGAAAGTCATTGGTTGCTTTCTTTCCATTAAAAAAAAAATCCTATAAGAATAAAAGTATTCTGAGGCAGTTCATAAAGACAAAAGAAACACACTAATATTTCCTTGAGGGTACAGACAGATTTAGGGTGGGTTTTGTTTCCAGATGGCTAGAAGACCATATGGTTTACATCTGCTATTTGCATAGAACTGCACCAGAGGCTGAACCAGAAGGATAAAATTATTTTGTTTACAGTTGCCTGTAAAAGTGAGGAAAAAATAAGAGAAAATGGCAACAGTGGCAGTCCATGACTGTTGTTTCCCTTTAGTTCTGTTGCTATGGTCCCCTTTGTGTGGGACCCTTCTTTATAAACAAAATTTATTGCAACAGTATTGAAGATACAGCAAGAGGAGCAGAAACACTACCACTTGTTTGAATTTGTTATGATTTACTGATATACACTTTAATTTGGTTTCTTGAACTGTCTACTTTGCGGTACAGAATTCCTGCTTGGAATCATAGCAATGACAATGATAATGTCAAAATGTAAAATAGCTCAGACGCAGGAAAAAAAAAATAAATTAGTCAATGCTCTTCTCAGCCAGCAGAAATTCAGACACTCTGTCAAATCATCGTTGGCCACTGTCTCTGATCCTTATTGTATTTAAGACAGAACATGCATCTCATGCAAAGCAACCTTTCACATTCCCATCCTCTGTCACTCCCTCTGATTTGAGAATGATGTGACATCTTTCTACCATTGGTTACATAATAATCATAACCCTCGACAATCGTAAAAAGTGGAAGAGCAGAGAAATACTGCAGATAGTTCTAAAATTTCTTTGTTTCCTGAAGTGTACCATAAAAGTAAACCATGAATTACATGACCCAGTTAGTATCATATCAGTGTATGTTAATGTTACAGCACAAAGACAGTGGAGCACATGCTGATTGCTGTTAAACTGTCTGCACTCACAGAGGCTTCTAGAACAACTTGAACATCCTCATAAAGGGAGTGCAGCCCAATTCTCCACAGTTATTAATGCTAGATGACCTCTTGTTATTAACCAAGAACAGTAGAATGGAAAAGGGAAAGAAAAAATAATAGACAAAAAAACAAGACAGAAAAAGGTGGAAATGTTAACCTTTTGAATATCCACAGGACTCACTACAGAAGCACCAACAGAGCGAGCTTCCTGCAAGGGTAGAAAAAAAGATCAAGAGGCAGACAGAAGACCAAGAAATATCTGTGACAGTTCCTCAGAATTTTTATCAGGAGAATGTACTTTGTGTGGCACCATAAGCAAAGGAATGCTGCACATTTCTGAATAGCAACTCTGGCATCTGAACAATGGAGAGCGTGTACCTGGCCTTTCAAGCAGACTTTCTGTTGTGGTTTTGGCCTGCACCCAAAAAGTGCCTATTACACAAATAAAAAGAAGATGGTTTCAAGATAGTAGATGTATTCTTGCTTTGAGAGACTTAAAGGTCAGGACAGAACAGGATAAACGGAAGAGTTTAAAGCAGAGAGCAGACATTTGAGAAGTCTCAACCTTATGGAAAAACTGAGCAATAGGCATGTGATCCTCCAGTTTACTTCACTAATATATAACATATGACTTCTGTAATCAATAACCATCCTATCTCGTGTATATTTATTGTCTTCTGTAGGACTTTATTTTAATGACAATCATAGTCTGTAAAAAGGAAAAAAATGAAAATTTTTCCTATGAAACTGTACAGTTATGTGACACCTGTATAGCAGGATCTTCTTCTGGTTCCTGTATATTGAAGACAGTTGCAGCGCTGTCTGCTCCCAGCAATCGACGAGCCATTTTTTCCTCATATGTTAATCTCTGACAAAAAATAAAAAGGACATGAGGGGGGAGAGAAAAGAAAGAAAAATTACAATTTCTCCAACGACAAAGCAGTACACAGTCAACAAAGCTTAAAGTAATGTTAATAAAAGAGAGCAGCAATACATTTCTAACAGAAATTTTCTACCACAGTTTGTAATGCATTTTTTTAGTATTACAAGTGGTTCTTTTGGCTTAAGCAACCCTTGCTCTGACTCTGCCATTTGTTTCCATCCTCGTGCCAGGAACTTGGGTAGGAATGAGCAATAGGAACTGCTTAAATCAGCATGGCCATCAGAAGAGGGCATATCAAATCATCCCAAATCTTACTCCTAGTTATTCTGCTCAGTTTTTACATTAGAACCACAAGGCAGAAAACTCTGCCAAAAATGATAAGGAGATTCTACTCTACTTGAATATTTTGTCAAAAATACAGAAAAATGTAATCTTTAAGATTTTAAAATTTCCATTTCTTCTTACTCTTTCAGAAATTGAGGAGACAGCTTATAAAAGACAATTTACACTCAGAAGATGAAACAAGTTAAAAGAAAACCTTAATGTATAATTCAATTATTTCATTTTTAGTTTTCTGTCTGCATTCAAGAATGCATTTCAGACACTTTCTTACAAATCAACATAGCAAAAAAATGCAAGTTTATGCAAGACAAACTCATTTCATGGTGAAACACCTCATTTAAAGAGAAAAATGAATGAAGAATGGAAATTGTAAACATTACATCTGCTTCATGCTTTCATTTTTAAAAAAGCTCATTTAATTTTTTTTTTAATATGTCATATTGCAGCTAAACCAGCAGGCTGAAACTCAGGACAACTAGGTACCACTGTAGTCTTGGTTACAAGCATCTGAGAAAATCATGAACTTTTCTTCACTTATATTTCTTCTGCAGTCACTCCAAGTGCCCACAGCCATGATTACACACACAGAATTTACCCAAGACAGGAATCTGCAAGGAAAAGCCTCAAGGCAAGCACCAAATCAGAGTTTATTTAGTTCAAGCTCCCACATCATCTGATCACAGTCGGTCTCTTTTTTTTTTTTGCCTTGGGCCATGTGAGCATTCTCAGGACATTCCACTCATTTGCCCAGGCCAAACATCTCCCTCACTTTCCAAAATAGGCATTGACAGTAATTTGCAGCCCACCTCCTTGGAAAAAACAGGAACTAATACAGTATGACAGTGATTTTGCTTAACTGCTACAGAAAACTGCTGAATGCCGTGCAGTCAGTGGAGAAATGTGACAGAAGCAGCAGCCACTCTGAACATTCTCCCTACTTCACTCTGTTGACCTTACCAAGAACCGAAATCAAGCAATTGTTGATTGATAGTCTGACTCCATGGGCTTTCTTGAACTACGCCATCACAGTTCACAGCTCAGACCTAGTAGCAAACTTAGTAAACTTCTGGGCATCGTCCTGAGAAATGTAAAATTCCACTTCCTTTCAAAGGACACAAAGGCATCCCAAGTTAATCAGATGTTTCTTAAAACATTTTATTGGCAAAAGAGGGATGACGGTTTACATTTTTAAAATTACTTTCCTTTTTTCCTACTTCAAAGATAGTGTCCTAATAACTGTAAAAAATTCTTAGGAAAGTTGCTTCTCATCAACTCTGAGCAGGAAGAATTTGGTATTTTATCTTTTATGTGCATCTTAAGTGCACAAAAATGAACAGAGATCTTTGTGGCTGTGCATTTACAGTGCTTGATATGCTCATTTTACCTCATTTCTTGACTCCCCAAGCAGGTCATTAACTCTTGAGTCTGCAAGTTAGTGCTACTGGGCAAAATTCTGTTGGTCAAAAGCAGCCCCCCAACTGCAGAATCTAATGATGCCTGATTCCTACTGGGTTATTTCTCACGATGAACTGCCTTGTCATCCTCCAAAGTGCAGTTACCATCTATTGCTTCCCCCATTGTCCAGTGGCTGGGCACAAGGTAGAATGAGCCTGGGCTAAACAAGAAGTATGCATATTCATCCACTCAGTGATGAACAGCTGAAAGCAAATGGCTCTTGAGGCTCAAAGAGTCCTGGAGGTACAGACTGTGCAGGCTTCTTATGCAAATTCACCACTTTTGAGACCTCCATGGCTTTGTTAAGCCCTAGTAAAGTTGTCAAACAGGAGAAGGAATGATAGAACAAAATGTACACTATCATTCCTTTTGGAAACGCAGTTTTGAAAATTCAATTAAAAATTATAAATACATAAAAAGCAATCTACAACAATTATTTTATATGCAGCATATCTCAGAAACTACCAATGATGCTCACTCCCACCCACTCCCATTCTCCAAGGTATTTTATGTTTTTATACCGGTTGCCCATTGTTCAAAAGGTCTTCTTTGAAGCGAAGTTTTCTCTCCAGATCCTGAATTACAGCATCTTTTGACCCTTGAATCTCTTCATCTGATGCTATCCTAGCAGTTCTGCCTGTTTTCTTGGGAAATCCCCTGAAAAACAGTACAAAAAAAATAATGAGCTTTCCTGAAGTAATTAGTATTTAGGAATTTATCTGGAATCACTGCCATTAATGAAGAAAACAACATTGCTTCTTTGAAACTAGAGGTCTGACATCTTTCTTACTATGCTGTCCCTACTAACTCACACCACTGATTCAATGGTTAGTTTAGGGACACAGTTGAAACGATGCTTTATTTGTACTTTAGTTAAAATAGCCCTCAGGATCACTTGGCAATGGCTGTAAACACCACACACTCAGAGATGAAACTGATGAGCAGGGGCAATAAAGCAAAATGAGAGGAAACATGAAAGAGAAAGCATGACTAGATAAATGGGGATGGAAGATAAGCTAGGTTCCTATGAGGTACCAGACGAATAAAGATCAGGAAGATGTAAGACAAGGCAGTTAATTATTAATTTCTTATGTTATTTATTAACTAATTCCTTGTAACAACTTTGCAATACACACTGCATAACTTCATGTTTATTCTTCATATCTCTGAGAACACATACCCATAAGGCAACATGTAAATGTTGTTGCTCAAAGAAGAGCCATTCACAGTCTGGGTTACACTGGCAAAAAAAAAATCCTCCCTCTTAAGCAATTTTCGGCAGTGGAAATTCCATTTCCCAGTGGAATAGCAAACATTTAGCAGTTCACATTCACAGGGCTAATTTATTCCTTTTACCAGCCTGCAAGTTAGGATTGCACTTTCAGCAACTCTCACTCCCATTTTCTTAAATGGTACAGGAAATTTTATTTTTCCAGACTGCACTAATATTTAACACTTTTCAGTAATGTTATGATGGTTTTACTGCTGCAAATGCCCAACATGAGTGTTTTCTACTGGAGATCAGCTGTTTTTAACAGAGGTGTGAAGAAATCAGCATTGCTATCATATTTGAAACTTGTAGCTCACCCCATTTCTCCAGTGAAGTCACACATGATCGTTTAAAACACTCATACTGATTCAATATTAATTTAGAGGGTTTTTATACCTTCATTTGACTAAGCAGGGCTCAGCCCATTACATGGGAACGACATGGAAAACATGGAATCGAATCAGAAAAATAGACAAACTCAGATGACAGAGATGGAAAAAAAAAATCAGACTAGCATGTAATTGGTAAATTTATTCCCAATACACAACTTAATAATTTAATTACCAGTACCAAAATTCTAAACAAGAATCACACAGAAATAACAAATTTTCTTGGATATTATTCAATTCTGTGTTTCTATGGTTAGAGAAACTTCATCCTTCAGCAAGTGATTTCAATGGTAACTTCTAGCATTAGAAAAAATACACATATACTGTCAAAAGCCAAGAAGGAATTAAGTGAATAGACAGAGAAGACAATAGCTGGAAACATTCCTAAAACATTTCCTATTCTGTTGCTGTAAGCAAATGCAAAATGTGAAAACAGTGAAGTTCTTGTAAAAAGAACTGGATTTTTACATTAAATCACAGCAGAAGACCAGACATTTGCCTAATTTCACAAAGAGACAGAGAAGTACCTCCCTTGCCCTTGAAATACATCTGTTAGCTGGTGATTACCAAGTAGAGTAATTCCCTCAGCTTTCAGCTGGGAGTCTCCTCAGTCAAAAATAAAGCAAGTCTCCTTCACTCTGTCTGGGGGAAGAGACAGAAAAACTATCCCATCTACAGGGAGACAATAGAGTGCTGCGGAAGGAATAAGGTCTCTTCAAGAAAGAGATGCTTCAAGAAAGAGCTGCTTTTGCAACTCCAGAATTTTGGTACAGTAAATGCAAAGGAAGATATGGAAGGAAAATGGAAAGGAGAAGGTGGGAAGAGGGGATCAGGAGGGAGTGTCCCTCAGGAAGGTTCGACCAACTGCCGGAAGGCTAGTGGACAGGTGGCATCTGTTTCTCCCTTTACAGTCTTTCCCTTCACCTCCCAGCCCTTAATTATCTAGGCCAGCATTGACATGAAACCAAATTTTGTCACTTTTTAGACTAACCCCTCCCCCCACCCTCCAAATTTAAAAACCCCAAACAAACAACACCACCAACACCCAAACAAAACAAAATAAAAAAATCCCAAACTAAACCCAACCCAAAAATTGGCCAACTTCAAGGCAGCAAATTTCAAGTTTGGCTTCACCTTTGGCTTTACCCTGTGCCAGCTTTTAATGGAGACACGTATCCTCCCTTGAAAATTCCAAGCGATACATTAAGAAACAGCTTTCATTTCTCATTCTCACGAATTTTGTACCTGACTGATAAACAGAGTTTTACCAGAAAAAGGTCTGCTTAGGCTGGGGACTCAATAGGCTGTAAAGGTGAAATGCACAGTTCACCCAAGTAAGTCACAACAGTGTATGAAAAGAAGGATGAGCCATGTGCTTGAGAGTGGATTTCAAGTAAAGGATTTTCTGAAGCATTATTGATGATCTCTGAAAGCAAAAACCCCTAAGCAAATACACACATTTTTCACAGGGGAATGAGCACCAAGAGAATTACAAGTTAGTAAATTCAACATCCATACTAAACACAGGAAAACAATACCACAGTCAATTTCTAAACAATGTAGTATAATAAGAAAATGAAAATTTAGTCATATCAAACCTCATGTTTATCTCTCTGTCAGGCTGAAGGGCATGCAGATAGGCAACAAGAAGTAGCTTTGATGCACTTCAGTTTATGGCTTCTGAGTTAGCCTTCAGGAGCTGCAGTAAGTTCCCTAGTAAATCAGGGAAACAGAGTCTGGCTGAAATTTACTATTTGGCTGCGTAAAGCCATTCAGTCTGAAAAAGCTATTCAGAGAGAACCAGTGATTTCTTTTTCTATCAAACTGAAATAATATAGTCCAATGAGGTCTTTCAAAAGGCTCTGTATAGCAAGCTCAGTACTTAGGATTTCGGCCTTAACAACTGGAAAAGTGAAATAGAAAAATGCATTTCTGAAATTGGCTGACGACACTGAAACTGCAGAGGCTGCAATTCATTTGCAGGTAACAACTTTCACTTACAATAATCTTCATTATTTGCCTAGAGGTGTTCTAATGATGAAAGTGGGGAAAATGCTCAAAGCATGATAGCAATGCTAATGGAAAATTAGCATTAATATGTTAAGCATCTCTTCAGAACATATGCGATTAAAACTTGGAAAATAACACTATTATTTCAAAAGGGAAAGAAATATAATTCCAGGACATGTCAGCATAAGACATGAAATTTAGCTGTTTTCCTTTATTCCTTGCTATTAGACAGTGAATCCAGTTTTACCACTGTACTTCAAGAAAAATACAGCAAACTGGAAAATTTTAGAACAAGAAAACTGCCACATGGTTTTAAAAGCATAGCTTTTGTGAGAAACTATGTCACACACACAGAGGCAAAAATTCTTGTGTATTTAGTTGGGAAATTAGGAGAATGAAGATAGACAGGCAAATCAAACAAAATGTCAGAAATCAGACAATAGCTGACGTCAGAAAATAGCTGGTATTTAATGATTCTCCATGTCCATTGAGGATGATAAGTCACAATAACTTGAAGAAGAACAGGCCTAGCTTAGACACAAACAATGTAGAACTCTCATTTCTCCACCCTTCAACAGTGACATTTAAACCCTGGAGCAAGTTATGTAGTGAAGCTACATAGGAATTTTATTTAAGAACAAGGTATGCAAATATGACAGCAATGGCCTGGGGATCCCTGGGTAACTTTTAACAGGAGAGGCAGACTCCTTAACAACCTTCCAGATCTCTAGTTTCTGGTTTTGTGTAAGATGATCCTGAGCTTTGCACAGTCAGTGTGGAAGTGTCATCCAAGACCTAGTCAAGGCAACTTGCCTGAAAAGTAGATTTATCTTCCCTTTATTAAGTATTTAAGCAAGGAAGTAGTTGGTTCAAAAATGTAACTATAAAAATGAGCACCGGTCAAAATTTCTCCTTCTCTCTTCCTCTTTCGGTACTATTTTAAACTGGGACAAAAACCCAAAGCGGTGCATAAGCGAACACAGCTCTTCCTGCAGATGCTCTGTTTCCACCCCCTCTTCAGAATCCCTTTCTCTAAATATATACTTTAAAAACTGTCCAAAATATATATATATATATATATATATAGATCTATGCATACATACTCCCACAGCAAGTTAACTCTTAAGACATTCTTGGGATGAATTTCAAAATGTCTACAAAGCAATGATAACAAATAGAAGGACTTTAGTAAATCTATCTTCCAAAGCACAGATCCTTTCAGCCTGAGTAATGGTTTACATGGCAAGACAGCCTGGCAGCAGACTTTCTTCAGCTGCTTTTGCAAATATTTTCCACCATCCTTACATGCCCTTATCTGGATGCATTTAGCTCCAAAGATTTGTGTTCTCAGTGACGCATGAGCTTTCTTTCTGTCTTCTCTCAGGGATAATATCAAACAAAAAAATCTGCCAATTCATTTATGTATTTGTCTGTTTGTTCTTTGCCCAATGCAAATTTCAGATCTACTGCATTAAGCTAGCAGGAGAAAGCATATTTCAGGATATCGACAGCATCAGTCTCGAGCACACAACCACCAACACAAATGTGCAGAGAAACTAACAGCCTTGAGAAGTAGGCTGCAACTCATATGGATTTTAAGCACCTCTGAAATACACATCACCTAGGTCAGTGGGCGCCTGAATCCAGGCATACATAAAAGCACAAATGTCTGAATTCTTTTGGTCAGAAAGGGTGCAATGAAATTGCCAAAACTATCATCTTAATTCACACAGAGATTTTTGACAGCAAAAATTTTTGCAGCCTTGGCTTGGTTCTTCTTAGTTTTGAATACTTGCCCTGACATTTGTTTAGAAACAAAGCCAAACCAGCAGTACTTTTCATGTTTTAATTACATGGAGTGCATGCTGGATGCAATTCCCTCTTTTCCTATGTACCTTTTACAGTGTAAACAAGGGCAACAGGCTGGCTGTTGTTATCCTTCCAAGAACAAATTCCTGTTTGCAGCCAATATGGCTTAGTTTCACAGAAATCCAAATTAATTCTCTGGTACTGAGGTAATGAACAGTAACTTGATTTTTTTCCCTTTAAAACTAAAGCCTTCCAAAAATACAGCTAATTCCTGCTCACTTCACACATTTTTCACTTACTGTAAAAGCAAAGTTACTACAAGCACTGTAACAGATCACAAACTTTGAAGCTGCAGCTGCATAATAAAATTGGTTTCGTCTGATCCTGTAATACATGCTGTGGAGACCAGGAGCTTCAGCTCTGTCCAGTAATGTGATGCTACATGTATCTGAATTAAGGGAATGCCAGAGGAACTGACCTAAGGATGACTTCCAGTAAACAGAACAAATGTTAACAAAAGTTCAATTATTTCTACCACCCAATGCTCTGAAACTGTAGTTGAAAAAAATAAATCATGTCTCAGCATTGGATAGGGTTAAGACTGGCATGAAAAATACGTATTTCTGAACATGCTTGATCCCTCTTAATGATTAGTTAACAAAGAATACAACTTGCCTACAAACTGCATGACTACCACCAGTTTTTTTTTCTCTAAAACTTATGTTTAAAAATGCATTTTTACTCATTAAAAGAAGAATTACTACTTTTTCATTCTCCTGTTCAGTTCCTTCCCCTCCTGAGAAAGTTATCTCTCTGCCTCATGCTGCACTGGTTACCATAGCTACATAAGCACCATTTGCCTTTCAAAAGATGTGCATATATTTAAATATCAAATTAAAAATCAAATACCTATTTTGTAATCTGTAATCTTATCTGAATTTCTGATTGTTACCAGCAATACGCTAGAACTGATAGTCAAGAAGAAATAACTAAAGCACCAACTGCTCCTGAATGTAGAAAAGGCTGGCACAATCCTCAAAGTCCTGAAATCTTGAGAAGAACAGGTAAATGTAAGAAGCATGTGAAGAGAAAGCTACACTGGACTGGGAAAAGGTATTATACCCAAAATATTAAGCAATTCCAGTTGATGTAGTGTTACTGGTTATGGTCTCTGCAACTATCAAGCATTGTACCTGGCTTTCATGTTCACAGATGTTTTTATGGCATTCAAAGCTGTTTAAAATAAAGAAGTTATAAAATTAAGTCCTCCGAAAAGAAAAATCTGCAGACAAAAACAAGCATCAAAGCCATGGTGTGAACAGCCTCTCTGTTTTTTCAACAGGGAAATACGCGTACTAATTCTCTTAGTTAAATTCACTGTCATCTTCAATACTCTTAAGAATCTGCAAATACCATTTCGAAAAAGAACCGGATAAAACTATCTTGAAAATTAATACTTCCAGATGCAATGATTGTCAGGATACTGTTATTTTGGCTAATGTCTGAGAGTCTTCATCTTACATCCTTGATCTCTACTTCTGCACAGCTTTAACTGATTAGATCTGGGGCACAACCTGGATTTCTAAGTTCAAGTGGAACAAACACATGCATTCATGATATTTCAGAAAAGCTGATATGGATACGTATTTTATGATAATGCACATGCCTGATCAAAAGGTGCAAAAACAAAGCCCCAATATGAGCTGTCTATGCACAACCAATAAAAATTGGTCTAATGTCACAGCTAAACCCCTCATGTTGGTATAACAGCCACAAGTTGTAACCAAGCTATGGGAAAAGAAATTTTTAAAGAAAATTTAAAAATGGTTTAATGGACAGGAGCAATAGTTTAAGAAAACTGGAGGTTGAGGATGGACGCAAACCCTGATATTTTCTGGAATTTTTCCAGTTACAGCTATACTTGTCTTCAGATAAGTTTTCCCGAGATCCAGGAATACCTCCAGGTATGACTGAATAGGTAGCAAAGAGAGATGAAGTCTCTCTCTCAGAAGCAAGGAAACCCTGACCTTTTTTCTCAGTTTGATGTTGGAGTTCTTAATAAAGGTACTTCCTCCTACGTATCACTATTTTCACATCAATCATACTGTAGAAAACCTCCATTTTTTACAGTTGTGACAGCCATAACTTACAGAAACAAGGAAAGTGTAAGTCCCATCTACATAGGACAGCAATGCAGTTTACTCTAAAATGAAAGCTGGCATTTGTGCTGGGAGAGTGGTGAAGGCTGTAAGATAAAAAGATGGAGAAGTGTATGTTTTCCTCAGCGTGGTCACCATCATTGCCAGTTGACTAAAGGAATATAATGATTACTAAAATATTTGTTTCAATTCAATTTGAAACAGAATGCAATGGACAAGTCACAGTACACAGCAGCAAGAACAGACCAGCGGCTCTGATTCAAAGGGGAAAAAAGTGCAAATCTCTTTTTGGTATTGCTATTCTCATGATTCCCACAGAATCTCCTTTAAGATTTGGATTTAATGTTCTAAAAGTCACTGAAACAGTAGTTAAATTTTGTGTAGAATGATAAAAGCAGCTTATTTAGTTACATTTTACAATTTAGACAATCTTGTGTTAAAATAATGCTTTCTTTTCTGTTTTCCATCCTTTTCCAGAAACTAGTAAATTGATATTCAAGTTCTTTCACCAATTCTGTATAGTCAGATTTTTTCCTGTTTTTAACTAAGCTAGTATTACTGAAGATATCTACTTAAGAAAAGGCCTGCTTTAAGGAAAATAATTAATTTTTAAAGTTGCTGTCAAAAGAATATAAGTATAGCTAACAATATATATTTTTTATACTTAGAAAGAGATCCCATTGCTCCAGGTTGGATAATTCCACACCCTTTAGTGGGAGGTTTTATACTTTTTAAAATCAAATAGTCCCTAAATAGTCACCAAATCCTTCTCATGGGATTATTTGTGCTTTCACAAATGCTCATGTAAATATACAATGTATGCACTTACCTAGAATTTTAAAGTATACTTATTTCTGCTCTTTCACTTGTAACATGTTGAGAGTTTTTCTAGGAACAGTGAGGATCAGTTTCTAGCTTTGACAGACTTAACTGTGAACAAACCCCCCTCAATCTTATGTTTCTGTCATATTAACTCTGCTCCCTGCAAGTCTTTCGTAACCAAAAGCTAACCTGAATACAACAGATCCACCCACTCTAGAGTTTTCATTAGGTAAAGAAGGAAAGAACTGAGATTTTTAAGACCAGTATCCAACAAGCTTAGTCCAGCTAAGCTTTACCTCAGAAATTACTGACAAGTGCTCATAATTCCCTTAATTAGCTACACAGTTCCACCAGCACTTCTCTTCTGCTTAATAACACAATGCTCTGACAAGACACAGAGTCTACCAAATCTACCCCATTAACAAAAAAAAGGTTATTCCCAAATCTTGTTCAGCTAACACCACCACAGCCACAGCTTGAAAATGCTGGTCACTACAAAGTGTCTAGAGCTTACTGGAAAATTGAGATATAATTTATTCAAGAGAAACATTCCCCATATTGTTGCAAATAAATGCTTAAAATGTTTAAAGGTGACTTAGTAGGTATTAATGACACAAAGCTGCCTTCTGTTGTTTCAGATGTCCAAATAAAATGCAGTAAATTCACATGTAAGTATTCTCATAATACAAACAAGACTGTAAGACCATATGCTTTTTAAAAAAACCAAACCAACCAAACTACAAAAAACTCCATTCCAAACAAATAAACAATTCTCAGTGCAATGTTTCCAAATCTATCCACATTTGACTGGAAAGAATATTCATTGGTTCAAACTGGTTTAGCTAATGCAGTCACTTCCACAGAGTCTCAGGGTCCAAAACCAGGAAAATGTTGAAACATTAGCATGGTATTTACTGTTATGAGCCCACACAATACAGGAATTGAAGAGAGGGTTAGAACTGTTTTTACAAAATCATAAAATATCCTGAGTTGGAAGGGACTCACAAGGAACACTGAGTCCAGCTCCTGGCCCTGCACAGGACACCCCAAGAGTCGCACCATGTGCTTGAGAGCATTGTCCAAACACTCCTTGAACTCTGTCAGGCTTGGTGCTGACTTTCCTGGGGAGCCTGTTCCAGTGCCCAATCACCCTCTGGGTGAAGAACCTTCTCCTAGTATCCAGCCTAAACCTGCCCTGACACAACTTCAGGCCATTCCCTTTGATCCTGTCACTGGTCACCACAGAGAAGAGATCAGTACCTGTCCCTCCTCCTCAGGAAGCTGTAACTGCAATGAGGTCTCCCCTCAATTTCCTCTGGGCTAAACAGACCAAGTGACCTCAGCTGCTCCTCATACGGCTTCCCCTCAAGGCCCTTCACCATCTTCATTGCCCTCCTCTTGACTCTCTCTAACGGCTTAATGTCTTTTTTATATTGTGGTGTTCAAAACTGCCCACAGGACTCGAGGTGAGGCCACCCCAGTGCAGAGCAGAGCAGAGCAGGACAATCCCCTCCCTTGCCCGGCTGGCGATGCTGTGCCTGATGCCCCCCAGAACACGGTTGGCCCTCCTGGCTGCCAGGGCACAATGACTCATATTCAACTTTCTGCTGACCAGGACCCCTGGGTCCCTTTCCAAAGGGCTGCTCTCCAGCCTCTCATCCCCCAGTCCTCTTGTATATCCAGGGTTGCCCCGTCCCAGATGCAAAATCTGGCACTTGCCTTCTTTAAACTTCATACAGTTGGTGATTGCCCAACCCTCTAGTTTGTCGAGATCTCTCTGTAGGGTCTTTCCACCCTCTCCTGAAATGAGACTGACAGGCCTGAAGTTTCCTTCCTGCTCTTCTTGAAAACTGAGAAAACATTAGCCAGCATCCAGTCAAGTGGGACCTCTCCAGGTTCCCAGAACTGTTCAAAAATCATTGAGAGGAGTCTTGCAATGACATTAGCCAGCTCTTTGAGTATTCTTGGATGAATCCCAACAGGCCCATAGACTCACAGGGATCCAGCTGGAGCAGCGAATCCCACACAAGTTCAGAGCTGACTCTGAGTTTATTATTCTCAGAGTCCTAGTCCTTCAGCTCAGGGCACTGGGACCCCCATAGTCCAGGATTGATGCTGAAGACTGAAGAGAGCATTAACCACCTCCACCTTGTCTATGTCCCTGCTTGTATGGTGAACAACCTCATAATTTAACAGATCACTGTTATTTCTGGACTGCCTTTTGCTACTAGCATATTTTTAAAAGTCCTTTTTACTGGGCTACACAGTACTGGCTGGCTTCAGTTCTAATTGAGCTTTGGACCCTGTAGTCCTCCCATGTCATCTAACCTTGCTTCTGCTGGTCAAACACTTACTTTTTTTGCCTTACCTCTAGAAGAAGATCCCTGCCTAGCCAAGTTGGCCTTCTGCCTCGCCTGCTTTTCCAACATTTTGGAATTGCCTGCTCCTGTGCCCTTAGGAGGCGGTGCTTAAAAAGCCACCAGCACTGATGGACCCCAGCATCATCAAAAACATTCTCCCAGGGGACCTTACTCACTAGTTACCTGAGCAGACAGAAGTTTTAAACTCAATTGCTTCATGGTCACTGTGGCCAAGATAACCACCAATTTTCACTTCAGTCACAAGATCCTCTCTGTTAATGAGCAGCAGATCAAGGAGGGCATCTTTCTGAGCTGGCTCCCTTAGTGTCTGCACCATGTAGTGCTCATCCAGGTGTTTAGGAACCTTCTGGACCTGTTTGTATTAGCTGTATGGTATTCCCAGTTAACATCTGCCAAGTTGAAGTCCCCCATAAGGACAAGAGTGGTTAACTTAGAGGTGTCCCTTAGTTCCTTAAAGAATAATTCATCAGCATCACTGTCCTGACTAGGAGGTCTATAGTAGACTCCCATGATGACATCTGCATTATTTGTTCATTCCTTAATCCTTACCCAGAGGCTTTTGACCATGCCATTGCCAACTGTAAGCACCATACATTCCAGACCCTCCATTATATACAACACCAACCTCCCTGCCTCTCCTGCCCAGCCTGTAACCATCCCTCAGGGCACACCAGTCCCAGGTCTCATTGCACCAGTTTTCACTTATGCCGGTGATGTCCTGTCTCTGGGACTGGACCAAAGCCTTGAGCTCCTCTTGCTTTGTCCTGCATCTCCTTGGATTGATTTCTCTTTTAAGGAGAACAAATATGACATATGCACTGGAAAGGAAATGCCCAAAGAAAGCTGATGAAGGGAAGATTTGACTCCATGAGGAGTAATGAAGACTATAGATTTGTATACAGCCACAGAGAACTTTACTGGTGCTGCTTTTGACCATTTCCAAAAATAACTGCCTCCACCTGCAGTGTTTATTATTTTACCTTTATTCTGCTCCTACCACAACATGAAACTGAAAAAAATGATGCCTACCAAATTCTGCTTTTGAGGAGTAGATCTGTAGTTGTGCCAAGATTTAGCAATGACAAAGTCTTTGAAGATAAATGGTTTGAGGAGGAATTCAGCTGCTGAGCAAAACTCTGAATGCTGCAATTTATTCCTTGCACCAAGTCTGTACAGCACACTGCCAGGAAACAGAATCATCATTTTCAACCAATAGATTTTGGAGATCATGGCAAAATGGTGAGACTATAGGCCGAGATTATGGAATAGCTCAGAAACTAGCCTCGGAAAGATTAATGTGCTGAAGAAGACTTGTGAGGATGGAGCAAAGACAAAGGAAAAGAAGCAAAAAGTGAAAGGGTCCAAAAAAAGAACTGAGACTGTAACACAAAGCAGAAGAGACCTAAAGCTGAGGGGGGAATGGAGGCCAGGGGAAGAACTGCTCGAGAGTGGTATGAGAATTATGGGAAACAGTGTTTTACTCCGCAAGACACACCAGACATTAACCTACACAGTAACATGAAAAAGGAGAAGCCAGGGAAAAATTGGCATCAAAGATAAATAACAATAGATTATGGCTTTTTTGTATCACACAGTACATATTTTACCATGTTTTAATATTATAATTCAGATGACAAATGCTCACTGTGTATACACACACACACATGTATATACACATAAATTATACACACGTACATTCAGTATAGTTAACACAATCCAGCTCCCATCTGGACTGTATTTCCTGAGGGAATGCAGAAAAACAGCCAACTACCTCATCCTCAGCTCAGACCCCAAGGTTGCTGTCTTGTCGGGGTGGGGGAGGGAGGAATATGGATAGACACACCATCATGTGCACACCCAGACTGGCTGCTGTGCTTGGGGAAATGAGGGGCATGGGGAAGGGGGAAGAATCTTTGCAGAGTTGTCTCTCTGTCCAAAGATCAAAGGGAATGAGGAAGAACACAGCTAATGCTTCAAGTGAGAACATGTATCCATAAACACAGCGTAACAGGGAAAGAGGGACACAGCAGAGGCTCAAGCTGCTGCTATCACCCTCACAGCACACAGAACTGAACTCAAAAAAGAATCCAGTTCTTGTCAGAGCTGTATAGCTGGACTAGAGCCTTTCCTTGGAAAATCAGGGGTAATAGCAGGCTTTGGTGGGCTGTGCTTACTGGTCAAGCTATCACTAAATTAATCATGCAATTTTCAGTGCTCAGTATCAATAGTGAAACTCAGCCAGTGCAAAGGACAGTAAGACAGAAAATCACAACTATTATGACTGCAAGGGCAAACTGCACTATTTATTAATTTTTCTCCAAAAAACGTTTCATGGCCAGACTCCATAATGAGCTGTATGACACAAATCAAGATAAAGAAACGCTTTTTAAAGCATATACATGACTAATTACTCTTATATCTGTCCTCTTTCTTCCTTCTCTTCCTTTTCGTATCTTGGCCTGAAATAACAGAAGTTCCCACTGCAACAGTATGTAGTGGAGCAAGTCACCTAGATACTGTAGATATGTTTAGACAAACTTCTGGACAAAGTTATAAATAAGCCTTGGATACAGCTATTCTCATTTTTGTTCTTCAGCATGTCTCTTTGTTCTCTAAGGATGGAATGAGAGTCTAGTGCCAGAGGAAAGACAAACTGATCTATGATGGGAGCTGACATGATCCAAAATACTATTTTGGCCTTTAGAGAAGACAAAAGGGGAAAATAAGTATGCAGAGTTGTTAGGAATAGGGATTCTGTTTGTTTTTATGCACTGCTATTCTAAATCCCTCCCTAAACACTTTCCCAAACTTCCTCAGAAAAAAATCTCTAGCCAAAACCAATGAATTGTTATGACCACTTTGTTTTCAGATGTATACTTTAATACTTTGTATTTTCAGTATCACAAACCTACAGGGACTTCTGAAAGATACTCTCTTGGTACTTCTCATCCTGCAGATGTAATAGGAACACAAACTGCAAATATCACTGAATATGTGACTTTTGAAGAACTGGGCCATGAGAAGGGTTTTCTTGGATCTCCTTCCACTGCCCTGGGCCTGCAGAGCCTTTTGCTGCTGCTTTCATATTTTCTTCAACTCCAGTCTAAAGCTTTAGCTTCTCATCTTTTGTGTTCCTACTGTAGGACTCTTTCAGAATCTCACTTCTGTGACAGTTAAAAAACTATTTCACATCTCCAGCACAGAAGCATTTGCAATTTATTCACACATCTCTCCCTCTCAGATAGCAGCTAACAGCAAAGGACCCTAGAAAAGTACAAATGAAGCAAGTGCAATAATCTTCATTACAATCTTCAGTACATCAAGGAGTTCATCAGCTGATACTTACGGAGGCGTCACTCCTTTCGGGAGGCCTAATGCGTTGACAGAAATGGGTGGTGGCTGGGATGGCAGCATGGAGCTGAGAAAAGCTGCTGGAGACTGGCTGGAATTAGGAAATCTTGGAGTTGGAGACAGGCTGTGGGAAGGTGAAGAAAGTGAAGGAAGAGGAGGGGGTGGAGGAGGTGGAAGTGGAAAGGAATCACACACTGGATATGTTGCTGTTGGACTAAAGACAGGTGGAGGTGGGGGTGGAGGGGATGGAGAAGAAGGAGACCAGGCATATTCCCCTTCTGGAGCAAACTGCTGAGAGAAGGGAGGAACTGGCACTCTCCCAAACTGTTTCTGAGAAGCAGTTGGAGACATAGGAGAAGGAAGACTAGATGTAGACGACCCAGAAGATGGAGTCACATAACCTGACGCAGGGCTGATGTTCTGGGCAGCAATGAACTGCTTAGGCCGAGCATAATTGAAGGAGCTGGAAGACTGCATGGTTGGGGAAGTATGAGAGTTAAGAATACTCATTGGCACAGGAGAGGTGGCAGACTGGCTGGACTCAAGCTCCTGGAAGGAGGGGGGAGGAGGAAAGGAAGGAGAAGAGGGAGAGTGCTGATGATGATCAGGTTGCTGTTGGTGACGATACCACTGTCCACTTTCTTGCTCCAGACGAATTTGGTTCTGCAGCTGCTGTATTTTTTTGGGGTCCCTGTGGGAAGGAAAAATAGACAAAAAGATGATCAGACATGCAGTGCTGGCTGGGGAGGAGGTAAAAGTTCCACTCATCTATGGTCCAGGAAAATCAAAAGACAGGGAAAGTTCAAAGTGTTTAGATATGTTGAATAGCTCCATTTCTTCAGAGCTAACATATTGCTACAAAAGTCAATTTTTTTGTCCTCAGGATGAAGGAAGAAGGGTATGCGGAATAGAATTTAACAGAACCATCAATTCTTCAAAAAGGTAAACTACATGGTAATTTGAAGCACTTAGGATATTTTAAAGGAACAATCCAGATAATGGAATTAATGGTAAAATTACTGAAATTCTTAACAAGGTTTCTTTTTGTTTCTTGTGCTTTTTATTCAACGGCCTTGTTTCAATAATAAGGCTGAAATATTTACCCAGTGACAACTTCAGCCATAGCTGAATTTCTGCTGTAGCCTCTGTGGGCCAATCAGACAGACCTAATTACAGCCACATTTTCAATGAGGTACTTGGAGACAAGGGACCAACTTCTGTGTTAGAACCATCCATGTACCTGCAGATGAGCAAAGACTTCTGAGAAACATCTGTAATCTAGGGAAGCCATGAACTGAGCTTCCCCAGGTCTTTAGTCCCACTTTTTCTCCCCAGTTTTATTTTCAAATGTAGGTCCCAAGATGACTCTTAGGAGATACTAATATGGTTCTGAGGCATTGCAGTACTATCGGCTCAAATGGAAATAAGAATTTCATTTAGAAATGCAGAAATTCACGGGAAGAAGAATAGAGACTAAAAAAGTTAATATGCAGAAGCACTCAAAACTCTTAATTAGGAAAAAAAAGAAAAAAGTAAAATGTTCAGCAGTGAAGCAAATCAGAACTGTGTTTTTTTTGTCTCAATACAGTTGTTCGAAAGACATTAAGCTCAAAATCAACTGTGTGGTCTATCATTTGACAATACATCAGACTGACTTGCTTAAAAATTTTCATTTTTCAGCTGGAAAATGTAACTTTATCTCAATACTCCAGATAGCCACAAAGTTTCAGCATATGCACATATACCTTTTCCGTATATTTAATATATAAATACTTTATTGTATACAAGTATGTAATTGTTTATGTATAATTTAGGTCATCTAAGCAGAAATTTTAGAAGCAGTCTGCCTAATGCATGGCATATGAATGCATGATTCTGGCACAACCATATACTTTTGTTGATAGCAACAAAATTAGAAATGGTAATAACATCATATTTTCCACTTGAAGATTAATCTTGATATTCCAACCATCTACATTTCCCAGAAAATGTTTTCTGACAATAATTCTGCTTATGATCTCAGACCAAAGGAGATTGCTTAGATGAGAAAAAGGGGAGCAAGCTACTTTAGGGCAGAAAACTGAAAAATCAGTAACTTAACAGTTGCCTTTTTTCATTGTTGTTGTAAAGATGGTTCAATTCTAACAATGTCTCATGAACAATATAAATTTCAGCACTTAAAAGGAGATTAATTTTTTTCTTTTTAATTAAATTAGCAACAAGAACATCTAAATGTTACAGTTCACTTTGTAAATTTTATAATTAATTTTTTAATGTTGACAATAGAGACTCTAAATCCCTATCAGTTCAACTTTTCACTCCACAGGACACAGGCTGAAACTTATTCTGCTATTTTTGTGAAATTACTTTAAATTCTCCTTTATTTAAATAGGTTAAAACAACACCATTTTAGTTCCCATTATTATTCAACTCTCTTAGCTGATGACAGAAACGGTTCTGACTGGACAGAGAAAACCCTGTAAGATTACTACTTTCACCTCATTCTGCACTTTTAGCCTGAATATTTGCAGACCTGCTGTCCAATACCTCTAAAATTATTTACAAATAATAGTTATTTTATTTTTCATCATAATCACCCTCAATTTTTTTTTTTTTTTTTACAGACAGACTAAGGTAAAAAAGGGGAAAATTTAGCACTGTTAATGATGTGTTGAATATAGAAGAAACTTAGCTGTCTCCAACACTCCTATGTTTATCCAACATGTGCTGAAAGCAAGTAGGAGTGTCATGTCTTGAGACCTTTTTATTTGCATTTGCCAAATCACATGGCGCTGCGCCCGGCCAGCAGCATCCCACAAATGCCCATCTATGGCCCTGTCAATGCAAGTGCAGCACTGCAGCACTGCCGCTGCACTGCTGCTGACCCCGCCACGCAGAAGCAGAGACCAGACTCGGGGTATGGCTACAAAAGGTTGACAGGCAAAAACAAGGTTGCTCTGCTCACACACGCTTGACTTGAGGCCGCAGGGATATGCATGCCTGCAGATCAGGGTTTATTAGCTCAGGACAGTATTGATTCCAGTTAAACAGCTTTTGATCAGTCTAGAATCTGCATAAATCGAGTGCTTGTTTGCTTGAAAAAAAACATGCAAACACAACCATTATCACATCAGTCCATATGGCAAAAAACCACAAAGACCATCTCAGAGCAAATTTTCATGCCAGTTGTAAAAGCGCACAATCCTTGTCTGCAAAGGAATGCTCTCTACCTCAGAGCTATTCTTTTAAAATCAGACATTGCCGTACTATTTTGTTGAGGAGAGGTATCCTAGGTATGTGTCATAATAAAGAAGGAAAGAATAGGAAAGAATATCAATTTGCCAGTGTTCCTTTGGAATGACACCATCAGTGGTGGAAGTTCTACATAGGTACGTCCCTGAAAGATAACAATGTGTGACAAAGATACGGAGAGCTCAGCTGCCAAAATTATGAAAGGGCATCAGCCCTCATCAGTAGGGAAACAAAGAAGGGAATTAAAAGTTTAGTTGTTGGATGAGATTACAAGAAAGACTAGTTTAATTGTAATTACATCCTCTTTCCAATTAGCTGAAAAATGTTTTGTAATTTTAAAGGGCACACATGCTTTCGGGGAACACATCAAGCTTGTCTAAACAATAGAGCATAAACCTATTTTCTCATGTGGAATTTTTTGTTTTGCCAAATAATTAATGATAACAATACAAGAATGAGCATTTAAAAGCAATTTTTTAGCAAATTCAATCAGTAAATGGTAAAGGTAAGTAATTTAAAAAAAAATCATTGCTAGGGTAAAATGAATATAGAGAAATTTCATCAACTCACTGAAAAGCAGGCCTAGTAGTACATAAATATATTCAAAAGTTCTGCTTTAGAATTTGTGATGTTTTTCCAATACCAGATATTCTTAACCAAGATATTAAAATACATTTTCAGATGATCTAATAAGTATGCTAAAACTCTTCAAAAGTGCAAGCAATAAGGCAGTCACATTTTAATGAAAGCAGACATAAGTTACAACAGAGGCGAGGTTTCTGACACATGCTGCCTGTAAGAGCAGCTTCATGCTGTGCAGGTTTGGTACTGGGCACTCGGAACGTGCTCAGGAAGGTGATGACTTTCAGAGCTAAGAGATAGCAAGCAACATTTGAAAACAGATGTTAAAAGGGAAGACTAGAGATGTGAGACATCACGTTTCTTGGTGGACAACTATGGGTGCCAATACATATACCACCATTTAACAGCTACTTGAGAAATCATATTTTGAGGTATGCACTTGGTTTAAATAGGCTGGTTTATATTTTTATCCCATTTTCATAATGCTTTTTCTTCCTGATATCACATTGTTTTGAAAACAGATAGAGCAGTCTGTGACTGAGAGTTAAACTGGTAACAACCCTCATCAGGAACTGTAACTCCAAGTGCTTGGACACAGTGGAGCCGAGGAGGGGACATAAGTAGTAGTTGTGTATCTCTCCAAGTCTCAACAAGAACTGGCTACTGGATTGCAGTGAACATTACAGCAGATGGCACTTTCAGGGATGCAATAAGTCCTTCCTACTTAAGGTCTCTCCTAGGCTCATTCACATATTTTCAATATTAGGATACGTATCTACTTTACTTTTATCCTACATTACAAAACTTATTTAGAGAAACAATGTCCCTGTTCTGGGAAGTATCTTACTATTTGCAGTTTAACTATCACCTCTGTTGTACCTTTTAAACACAAAGTTCATATGGAAGCCCTTCTATCCAAACTACCTCTCTTGGAAGGGGAAATTCTCCAAAGGTAGAGAAATGCTGTTCAAGCCTTGAAGCCTTCATACACAGAAGAACCTCTACCAAGTTAGCGTTTACAACGAAGTATGCAAGGGCATTGAAATTTAGTCAGTGTTTTACAACACATTATACAAAGTAAATTGAAATAAATGACCACAGGTAAAGAACCAAGATTAAGTGATGTTTTCTATAACTTTTAAAAAACCCCAATTTTGTCTCTCTTGATCTTAATAAAAGGAGCAAATGGAAAGCAGACAAAGAAAAGCAGATTTTGTTTGAAAGAAAAAGTCCTATTTATCTCAGGTATGGAAGAATAATGAGCTCCCTTTTGTCTCAAGTCATTCCTGAGCAAAAGCAGACTGGCCCCTTCACAATCCTACCAGCGACCTGCTCTTTGAGAAACAGATGGTACAGTTCTACAGCAAGATACAAAACATACCACTGGAATGAAGGTAGAGGAATATTTTAAATGAAAAAGAATCAGGATTAAGCACAACTTTAAAAGGTTGAGCTATTTTGCTAAATTAAGAGTTAAAAGCAATACCAGAAAATCTCTGTATATTGGGGTAACAATTACTCGTCTCCATGAACTCCACTTTCCAATGAAGATCTAGCTTCTAACTCAATACTATTGCTTCAGAATTATGCCAGAGCTCTACCGAAAGGGAAACAGTCACTATTATGCTGTATTAAATGGCAGGGGCTCCTCTCACTGAGTTCCATGTCAGCAGCTCTCTGTGTATAGATGTATTTTTTACATGTGTACGTTTAGATGTATTTATCTTTAAACTTAGGTATTCATACAATAAAATCCAGGATGATTTTTTCTTCATATTTTGTTAATTTATTAAAATTGGAATGTATCACATATATTTACATCTCTCTAGCTCCTGGGCAGCCCAACTGGATACCTGCTTCTTCATGTATGGCTCTCAGCAGCTGGCAGGACAGACTTGCCAGGTAGCTCTTAAGGTAGCTCTTAAAGACACTTAATTTGCTTTCTACAAGCACAAAATTTGTACCTTACTGATATAAATGGTACTGTGACAGTAATCACTGATATCTGGAATTCTGCTCTTGACAAAATTCCTAATATAATTTAAGGTTTTCCACCAAACTTATCAATGACTGACAGTTGTTAAAAATGAAAAAAAAAACCAAACCCAAACCTAACTTAATCTACCAGTGAATTAATTAACAGCTGTACTGAAAAGAAATACTGAGAATACAAAAGTAATTCCAACTGAACTATCCACTGAAGAAATGTTTTCTTATTTTTAGAAATGTTAAAAATGTACACATATGTCAAGGCAAGAATGTGAAGTAAAGGGAGAATAGTTGCCTCTTTTAACAAAAACTGCTACGTATCCAACACACAGACAGCCTCCAGGCTGTATCAATATAAATACATTTAGACAAGCTTCAGGTTTTCTGAGGCTGAACAGTCCCTTATATTGTGAAAAAAAACTGGACTGTTTTAAATGCTGCAAGGATTCATATTTATGTAAGACTACAATTATCAGTTAAAATAAAAATGGGGGCTAGGCAGGTGATAGAGGGCACAGGATGGGGGGAATGACGACAACAACAACATGCAGAAACCAGCATCAGTTTGGGTTCTAGCCTGAAAATATTCAGAGGTGTATTTTGTCTACGCTAACACATTACTGAGAGTATGCAGGTTGTCATTACAACTTAAACCTCATGCTGAATAACTGGAGAACTATAACTCGAAACTATCTCCAGCAGCTGCAACCCTTTAACATTTTTGTTACTTTCCCTTCAAAGCTTAACAATCTGAAAATGCAGATTCACACAAATATTTTCCGTATTTCAGGTTAATATACAGGAGCATTTATAATTAGTTTCACTGTAACCTAACTGTGTCTAACCTAACTGTGTGTAACCTCACACTCCTAGAAGAAGAAGTACGGTGCAAGAACTAACACAGGGTCTGTGGTATGAGCACACTGTGAAGCTTAGCTTAATTTTTCATCTAAGAAACTTCATACACACTGATGAGAAGTATAAACCATCTGCATTGTTTGTGAACTCTCTTGTAAGGAAGTCCTGCTGTAATTTGGCTGTTAAAAACTTCTCTATCTATCCTAAAAAGTGGCAGCTGTAGCTGTACCCATTTTCCACTCCAGTTTGATTATCTGTCAAACACATCAAGATAATTTCTGTGCTAAGGAAACCAACAGCAGAGATAGTGCCAGTATTCAGCAAACACAAGCCATTCTTTTAGAGACAGGAACCATTTTTTACCCCCCAATACCACTGCAGGGACATTTTTCAAAACATGCACCAGTGAGATAACACATTTAGCTTTGGTACAGAAAGAGAGGAAATGGTGCTCTTGTGCACATTCATTGTTCCCAAAAGTCATAAAGATACAATACAGCTTTAGCAAAAATGCTAAACGTCAGACCTCTGGTAGGGTTAGGTCATAAGAATTGGTCTGGTAGGCAAAAATCTGTCTGGCTTGGTAATTCAATTATGTTGCACAACTGGTGCACAGGCTATCCAGTGATGGATATAACAGTTAAAATATTACACAGGTAACAGGTTTTACTGCTAAAGGAAGCTAAAAGTGTCATGTTATTAAGAGGTAAATTGTACTGAGACATTAATTACAATACAGGTTCCAATCAACAGCTGAATTGGCCCAAGTAGGAAATCACTACTCGAAATGCAGGAATGAACTGGCCTGCAAACAGAAAAATAGGTTTTCTGCCTCTGGTTATGCTATTCTATGTAGAAGGTTATGTTCTGTGCTGACTGGTTCATATTCAAAGAAAATATGGGGAGAAAAAAAAGAACTCGAAGTATGAAAAACTGTGCTAGCCTAAAACCAAAAGTGAACAGAAGAAAAAGATGTAGTACAATACATTGTCTCATTGGAACAGCACATGCACAGCTGTCTTTTTTTTAATTTACATATTTATTTTAAATTTAATATATTTGGTTAACAAGATGCTCTATAAATCATCACATTTCATCTACCACTGACAAAAGTTAGGAGGTTTGCTTTTTTTAATGCTTATTCCACAACAATTATAAGCGGGCTTATAATTGGACCTCCAGGTCCTTGAATATTAACATTCCAGTATCTGTCAAGTGTGTTCTTTGGGTTACATATAAAGGTGACTGCTTTGTACTATTGAAATAGAGACTTTTTTGAGGAAGAATGGATAATATATTAAAAGGGGAAAAACTGAGTAGCTACTGGATGTCCTGACATTAAAGGGAGTACACAGTTACTCTCAATGTGTTTTTAGGAAAACAAAAATTTCAACTCTCTATTAAAAATACTCACAAAACTAAGGTAGCTTTAGAACCTAAGTTCTAGGCCCTTTTATCAGCTATTCTATATTCACAAACAGTTCTGACATTTGAGCAGGTAGCTGCCTCTTGTAAAGCTGGGATATTACCAGCTGACACATCGGTACTTTGTTACTGAAACTCAGTGAAGGTACCCTATTCTTAAACCACCCTATGAAAAGGAACAACTGGAAAGGAAATAAATACAGAAGAACTGGTATTTATACGAAATAATTATATACTTCTGCAATTCTTCCATTACAACAGTATGACAGACTTACTTTAGGTGACAGCTCCATCTTAATGCCGTACAGGTTTGGTGCTATACCATTCTTCCTGAAGTCCTTCTGTGCCCACAGAAATAACCCCCTCAACAACATACACCAACTTTTATGGAAGGAGGAGGAGCATCAGGAAATAAGATCAACTGCTAAAGACAGGAATAATCTTTCAGCCTGGTTGTCAGGAGCACTGGAAACTGAAAATAACATTGCAGCATTGCTCACAACTTTTGTGACATTTATTCAACCAATACAATCCTAACATAATTATATCTTAGGCTTGATACAGCAGAAGTTGCTGTATCCCCGAAAATAAATAGTTTACAGGGCACTGTCACTGCTTATCTAGCCAGACACGTACTTCAGAAGTGTGAGTTTGGAGGTTGAATTTGTTTGTTTTATTTTACAAGTCATCTTCCCTGACGTATAAAAGAGAAAATAAAAATTATGATAGCCAAAATGTTGCTAAAGCACCCTCAGATATGAAGAGCTGCTACTTATTACAAGGGCATTATAAACATAATTTCCTCATTGCTTGGTTAAAACAGAAAAAATAAATTGAAACCTTTCAGAAGGATTACTAAGCAAAGGCAAAATCCAGGTACAGTACACAGATATCACTGAAGTCAAAACCTGCTTTTAAGTAGTCAGAATATATTATGCTCCTGAACAATTGAACAGATCTGACCAGTACTAATGACATTCCCTTTTGTCATCACAGAGAGAAACAATGTATACTGGTGTTACACAAATTTGGACACTGACATACAACCTGAATTAGCTTCTTGTAATGGCAACACATAATTTTAAATAGAACTTTCCTTGTAAATAGATATAGTGATGTAATGGTGAGAATTTCTTTCTTTTTAAACTTCTAGCTAAGTGTACAATATATTGTTCTGGAAAGCTTAAATGGAATACCTTATGTATAAATGGCAGAGCAAATAATTTCTTTTGTACTTTTGAGTGAAAAAACATTCCAGAAGGATGATTCACTTCAAGTACTACTTGCTTTTTAGTGTAACAAACAACCTTGAGTATGGGAGACATATAGGAAGGACTTCTCTGAATTAAGCTGCACCTTAAGTGATACATAATCACATAAAAAAGAAGGAATTTTACAAGCAAACGTGTAATGATAAAGACTTGTTATAGGCAAATACTGTGCAATGAGTATGAGTGGCTGGTCCCTTCTCTAAAACTGTTTTGAATCTTGCTTAGCTCTCAGTGAAAGCAGTCAGCCTTCTTATACAGAGAAAACAAAAAGGAAGGACTATGTTTCATTTTTCCCAAACAAAATTGTGAGCAACATGATGACTAGCCAAAACCAAGGAACCTGGCACTTCTCCTAAGGGAACAGTAAGGACACATCTGCATTTGGATTTTCACTTGGGTCAGAAATGTGCTTTTAAAGCAAATTTCCAATTGCTTCCCACTTTCTTTTTCTCCAGTTTGCATCCCAGAGAAGCTTCTCGAGAACATGAACTATTTTCCTATCAGATGAAATGAGCTAAGCCACTAATGAGCATCAGTCCATGGAACATACGAGAGCTAGTTCAAAATGAAAAACCAAAACCCCAAACTCAGTGTACCCTGAAAATGTGTAGACACCATGCCCTCAGCAAGTTTCCTTACTCTACGGAGCCACCCTTATTTCTATGTACTATTTGCTAATGTAGGCTATACACACAGAGTAGATGTATAAACTACCACCTGGCCAAACCATACAATCTAAGAGGCTTTTAAAAGTAAGTGTGTATATCACAAGAGGTTCTGGCTTTATATTTTGTCTGTCAATTTCCGGTAAGTCAGATACATCTCTTTCTAAACAATATGCTGAAAATAAATTATTTGATTTATGGGATTTTCCTTATAGAATTTCTTTACACTTTCAAAGTGTACAACATACTAATGTGTAATATATATTAAAAATAGGGTATCTTGCATATTATTTAACATTTACATATTCAGAGACAATGTACTGACCTGTCCTAGTCAGCAATTTTACTATTTCTATGTTGCAGTACAGATTTTCCTATTCGATTGCCTGCAGCTGACCTCCAGAAATCAATTAATTCCACTCCTCCCATCTGCCCTGCAGTAAAAACCTCCCAGACAGAACAAACATACCTTTTTTTGCCTTCAGTCTGATCACAGAGTAGTTTGTAAAAAGATAGTTACAAAGTCTATTTCTCAGGATTTAAAACCGTTTTGTCTGACAATTATAAAGAGTCTCTCTTTACGGACTCATTATTTTGATGACTCATGCACCTTCTTAGCCTGGAGCTGGACATTCTCAGAGAAATAATATTAGAAACAGCACTTGTCTGATATAAGGGTTCCAAGTCATATTTTTCCATATTTATTAAGATAAGATTTATGTTAAAATGAACATTCCAGAATGGTCGAAGAGTGGTTTACCTATTCCTACAGTAAAGGAATATTTCTAAAGCAATAAATATTTATAAATCAGTTTGGTTTATCTTGACCAACAGTGGTTTGTTTTGTCCTTATTGTCCCCATTGAAAAAGCTTTTTACATTGAATTGTATGTGCACTTTATTCCTGCCCATGTTCCTTGCCCATAGCAGGAAGGTTCGAACTAGATGTTCTTTAAGGTCCCCTCCAACCCAAACTGTTACATGATTCTGTATATAAATTGTTTCCTTAACATAACTAGAGTACTTAAATTACATCTGGAAACTATTTGTAAAACGCTGTTAGTAAACTGAAATTAAAAAAAATAATCCATGCTTTGTTTCCATCACTGCAAGTGCTAACAAGATGTAAAAGTAGCAATACATATCTCTCACAATGAAGTCAACACTAACCGTGTGTAAACCCTCTTTACAAGTATCACAACAGCTTGGACTCCAAGTATCATTTAATTCAAAAAGCAGCTGAGATAGAGAAAAAGAAAAATCAGGCTGTGCTTTGATAAACAACCAATAGTTCTCTATAAAATATGTAATTTTGGACTTCCAAGTTACTTCAGAGACAGAGGGATATTGACAATACCAAAATTGGTAGCACTAAAGTCAGCATCAGCATGGATCATACTGCTCATACTGCTCTTCTTCTGTATTCACTATGAGTTTCCACATGATCCTGTTCCTGTCAGCAGTACTCAGATCATGGTATAATGCTGGTCTGCCTTCTCCTCTGTCTCCCTGCCTCTTCCCTTGGGCTACCAGCACATTTTCGCCACCCCCTGGGAGCTTCAGAAGACCTACCTAGAGTGTACAATACCAAAACTCACAACTTTACCTTCCATCTCACTACATATGCTAGCTTCTCTGGAAAACCAATGCTTCATGCTCTGGAAAACACTGGTCTAAAATAACCTCGTATACTACAGTTTTCTACTGTGAACTCAAGGGAAGTTATTCGAGGTGTTAGAACCTGCACGATCCTTGTGTCTCTGGGCTAGTTTACTTAAGCTACTCTGTAGCCACAAATAAAATTTACACAGTACATTGATCCTGCTTCTCACTTGAAGGATCCTCCTATTCCTATTCTGTTTCAGGTAGAAACCTCAAGCACAGCACTGAACAAAAGTGTACACAATAACAAAAGTATTAGGATGATTTGAGGGTCAGCTAGTTGATTAGACAATTCATATAAAATATGATAATCACTTACTGCAGAAAAATGAATAATTAAAAAGCCAAAAAGCTAGAGAAACCAGAAAGCATTTAAAAATATAGTAGTTTTTGTCATAAAGGTACAAAATAAGGCAAGGACGTTTAAGTTCTCCAACTAGTTGTGCTATATACCAGGGAAAGTGAGCACCCAGATCTGCAGAAAGACTTTGCTGCTTAGTATTTTTGTTTGGAGGAAAATAAGTACATTCCCCTACAGTCATCCTCTTTCTCATGCCAAGACTGTAACAAGTCCATGCACTCAGACTTACCACACTAATTACATTCTCACGCCCTAAAGGCGAAGCTGTTTGAAGCCATCCAGTTTTTGGCCATTTCATAAACCTTCAGAGACTGCAGTTTTCCAAATTAATTTCAAGACTTCAATATTAAAGTTACTTAAATAATCAGTAATCCACCAGGCCTTAGTTTAAAAAAATGGGGAAACAAACTTTGCTAAGCAAGAATTGATAGCACATAATTCTTGCTGTACACTGTCCAGGCAATACTTCACAGATGAGTTATGTCTGATCTTCTACACCTAGGGAGAACATTTGCCCTCAAGAGCCTAATACTAGAAATGGCATCTCATGATTCAAGATTTTTTGTTTGGTTTAAATTTGTCTGATGTTTAAAATATTACATTTGAAATTAAGAGGAATCAGTAAGGCAAAAGTCCTAGTTTCACATAATTCATAATTGCAGGAAATGTTTTTTGACCCTTGGTTGACTCAAAATTTTTTCTCATGATTTTTAGCAGCATGATCTACTTCCCCAATGAATCACTCAGAGTGAATGAGAACTGCATACTTGGAAATAGCAACAGAATCTCACAATCATTTTCAAATCTTCTATATATTACATAGCTTTATATTTCCAAAACAAGCTCCAGATGTGTAAAACAGTAATACTTGATTTGTGATATGACTAAAAGATCCTCTGCCTTTTTCTACTGGCCTTGCAGCACTTCAGTTTGATGTCATGTTGCTCTAATTCTTCTGGTCAAAAGGAGATACATAGGCAAATGTTCTCATCACTCCTCTTTGGCATCTCACTTACATAACTCGTAGTGCAGCCTCCTAGAGAGTCAGCGAAACCTCCAGAGTGCAATTCAGAGTGTGTAAATTTGATGCTAAATGTCAGAATGTATGAAGACTCTCTTGAAGAGTGTCTTTAGGAGTCATCCCAATAAACCACAGGCTTCAAAACGAAGACAAGCGACTCAGATTTGAGCAGAAAACACATAAAACGTTCAACGCATCCTCAGTAATGCAGATTAGAATAACACTACCCAAAATTCTTTCCCCAGCCCACAGCTTAGTAGCTCATGATATTACTGAAGAACTCATAATACATCACATGGTTTCACAGTCACACTGGACTTAGCATTTACTTAAAGTATCTTTTTTTTTTTTCATTTACATTATGAGTTAGTTAACCAGTATGACAGCTCTTATTTATCAGTTAACAAATGTACTCAGCTACTCTTCATGGGGAATATTCTTTTAGGTGGACTTAGTATCAGGGAGGATCCATAGCTCCAACACTACCACACCCAGCTAGTGTCACTATGTAGGAGTAGAATTAATAGAAAAGGTCAAATTGTTTAACAGCATTATGAAGTAACATTGTTAGAGTCAGGAAGAAATCTTGTGATTATTTATCAACACCATCAGCTGTAGAACAAAGAATTGAACACAAGCCAGGCAGAAAAAAAATCTACTCATTTAAAAGGAGACTCATTTACTCATTTAAAAAGTAGTCCTAAAGAAAGTCAGAGGTGATTAACAAAGATATGCCAAACTGATTTTAAACACTGCCAAAAAAGCACAGTATTGCACTGTATTCTGTATAAAAATGAATGTGAGTATTTCACACCAGAAGATCAGACTGGAACAGGAATGGCAATATTGGTTTTAATCACACCAATCTTGACAATTGGTTAATTGGTGAGACATCTGCATTTCTTAGGCTAAAAAAGCTCAGATCAACATAATTAACTTCCTTTTACTTTATGTTCCCTAAACAATCAGCAAAATAGTTCAATTAAAATGTTAAACAATGTTTTTCAGCAGACAAATACATATCTTGCAAGTATAAATGTTAAAAAAAATACCCTAGAGCCTTTTTATGCACCAGGAGCAAATCTAGCATTTACTTTTCCCAAGTTAAACTTGTTTTATTTCTGTAAGATGTCCCCAAATCATTTTATAATTCTTTCAATTGCATATAAACATAATCTCCTGGTATTAGTATATTAGTTTGGCTAAATATAGCAAGGAGCACTTGCGTTTTATGGAGCATTTTCTTTGGTATGCAGCTAATATAAATAAAATGAGCAGACAGAAGTTGGCAGTGTTCCACTGACATTACATCACTTTTCCTTAATAGGAAACCTCTCTGCAACTTAACATCTTGCTTTAAACACTGAGACGTGTCCACAAACCCTTCAGTAAGGATCATCATATAAGGCCAGCAGTTAGCTGCAAAGGAGCTAATAGAGCTGGATCTGCCGGCACAACATTGAAAAGAAACTCTCTAGTGAAAACCACCTTTTAAATGTCACCAACCACAGAGCAAGGGAGCTGCATAATGTCTAAGAAAAGAGATGTGTAAAATGTACATCATTCCAGTAAAAAGCAACGGATAAACTTCTAATTCCTATGACGCTACTTCTGTAGACTCAGGAGTTCCTCTAGAAGCCAACAAATTAAAAATGGAGGCCTAATCCAGGAGATATAAATAGGATAGAGACACAAGCATCCATCACAGTTTCACTTGCTGCTTACTCTTTGTGTTCCTCAAAGAGACAAAACCTCCTATTTTGTGGTACCATCAGTATGGTCCCTCATCTTCAGTATGACATTATTTTGAAGAAATTAGTTAATAATTGTAAAATATTATATGATATTTATTTACTAAGAGACAGATGTTGCCACCCACATAGGCTGAGCTTTTCACCAAAAACAATAGAACTTCTTGACTCTACACAATAAAAATAAATTACATGTGCAGCAAAACCCAGTGGACCTACAAGGCTCCTCTGAGAAAAAGAAAAGTACTTGCACTCAATTTTTCTCATCCATTACTGAGACTGCTAGTCTTTATTGGAGACGAAAAGCAATCCATAGAGTGCACGAAGAAGAAAGAGCCCAGAGAAATTTATATCCATGTTGTAATTAATGTAAACATAAATTCCAGTTATTGTATTTCTAATGCGCATATTGCCGAGCAATAATCCAATTCCCCCTTCAAGTCTGCATGCCGTATTTGCTGGCATGGAATTTTATTGAGAACATAATTTATTTAGGCACTGTCACACAGACACACATAAACACAAAAATGTCTTTACCACAGTACAAAAAGTCATGGTAGGTCATTTTGTCCGCTGCTTTTTCCAAAAAAGTTTGAGAGAAGTTTGCTGAGTGGCTCCTACTGCTTTTAGTTGCAGCTGTGCAGCAAACAATCTTTAAAAATTTACAGTAATTGTTGCCATGTTTACATCAGTGGCTCTCAGCAAAGAAAATACTAATCTAGTAAAGGTATGCAAAAAATAAATGCAAGCTGGACTACACTGAATATCACTGTGATTGCTCTCACTTAACCACCTGGTCTTACAATACCATGAATTCCCTGTCCCCCTTAGTCAGTAAGACATCCCTAAATACTTCTTATGCTCAATACTGTTCTTTCACTTCCAGTTGTGACGGCATAACAGCTCAGGACCCTAGCAGAAAGGGCAAGTGAATTAAAAGTTGAAAGTCAATGTAGAATTAGGTAAATTGATGGTTTTGTTTGTTGGTTGGGTTTTTTGTGGCTTGGTTTTGGGTGATAGGTTGTTTTGTTTGTTTGTTTGGCTCTTTAAAATCCTGTCTGGTCATGTTTTTTTGTTTGTTTGTTTGGCTCTTTAAAATCCTGTCTGTTCACTCCTTCAGACTAAAGAGCAGCCACCTGAAGGGTTCTGCTGGTGCAACAGAAAAGTGGTGCTTGTCCAGGAACAAGCATCTGAAAGCTGGACATCTCACAGCTCACACTGCCAAGGCAGGGTTTGCAAAGCTGTATCTTTAGTTGGTAATCGTGAAGGATTAGAATGAACTTCTATATCCATTCTTGTATGGATGACTTTGCTGTTTACTTCTGAATGGCAATGACCAAATAAGATGTTGAAGTTTTATTTCACATAAATATTTTTAATTCAATGGCCCCAGAAATGAATGAAGTCTTTAATGGAGGTAAAGCCGAAGTTTAGTTTACAACAAGAGAAAAGTAATTTCAAACTTATAATTTGAGAAAATGTCACCTCCATTGCTAGAACTATCTAAAGATTTCAAATAGGGGTATTTGTACAGTATTAACACACTCTTACCAAGAATACAGTACAGGCCCAAAAAGGAGGACATGTATCTTAAGATTTGATTGCATGAATGACAAAGATATTCAGTTGACCAGTAACATCTTTGTGTATTTTTGTTGATCCATGAATTGGCTACCTACTCCATAATTAGTGGGGGTTTTTTTATAAAACAATATTAGAATTATTAGCATCAGTCAATGTTCATTTTCTAGACTATGATTATAGCAGTAGTTTCAACTAATGCCTAATTTTGAGAAAACATCAGGAAAAGCAGATGAATGAAGTTTAACGCAAAACAAAATTGAAAATAATGTGGCACCTATATTTATCTAACATTAATTGAATGTTATTACAATAAAACTTCACCAAAACCTGCTGATTGGACAACAGAGTTCCTGCTAAGTAAGTTGTTGTAACTCAACATGTTAGGTTTCAACTGTCATACTGTGTTGCTGTGTCATTTTAGAATCAGAGAAAACATCTTCTAAAATTAGCTGTAATGGAAAAAAATCAACTGCAAGTCTCTTACTCATCCATCCCACCACTATTATTATGCAAATTATCCTAATGTATACAGCAACCACAAGCAGAACTGATATGCTAGCTGGCCACGTACATGCTGAATCCATCATCTTTTTGATTTATCACAGAAAAATCAAGCTACAACTGCTTTCCAAACTTGTGTAAATGAATTCAGGAATTCAAACCAGTAGCCTGTGTGTTCAGGCACACAGACATACCTTTGAAACCAAAAGGAGTAACAGTAATTAGTAACTCTGAAAATCAGGTAACTTTCATATGAATTTAACTTCATTCAAGCAAATTTGAAAATTTATGCTTAAAAGTTCATCCATGTATTGAAATACATCGTTAAAAAAAATCAGTTTTTTCTCCAGGAGTATTTTTTTTTTTCAGTAGAATTAAGTATCTCAGTAATTTACTGTTAATTAAATGGTGCAGAAATTCTTGGGAGATGTAAAGGTTTCATATCCAGGTCCCAGGTTAAGTCCTATCAGAAGTAACAGAAATGGAAAGCACCTGATCAGCATTTGGTGGTGTGACTGAAGTGAATCAATCTCCATGCTCTTCCCAGAAAACCTGTTACAAAGTCTGAATACGCTACCTTTTGCATCAACCTTTATTAGCATATTTAAGCAGTGAAAATGCAGAAATCTTTCTTTTGTGCCTGGAAGATGTCCACAGACAAGATATATATAAAGGAGTATGAGCAATTTTTGGTAGATATTAACTCCGTGTCTCTGGTGTCACTCTGGATTTTTTACAAGTGTTAATTAAATATTCAGATCACAGAAAAGGGTTATCATGGCATACAAATCCAGGTAATCTAAATAACAATGATGAATGACATCATCCGCTTCAAAAATTGGAATAGAAAAATCTTCCTCCTAGGTGGTATGGCAGAATTTCTCACGAGTTCAGGAGAACTTTTTTTGTTAAATGACCAAGGCAAAGGCAATAATATATCACCCTTACAAGCTGTAAATTGGAATAGGCTGCCCAGAGAAGTGGTGGAGTCACCATCCCTGGAAGTGTTCAAAAAATGTGTGAATATGGCACCTGAGGACATGGTTTAATGGTGAACATGGTGGCGTGGTGCTGGGTTAATGGTTGGATTTGATGATCTTAAAGGTCTTTTCTATGCAATATTGAGAAAGCTCACACAATGCAGTCTCAGAAGAATCATCAGTTGAATAACAGTTAAAAAAGCCTAGAACTGTGTAAATCAGAAGGTATCTCTTTCAATACCACCTAATTATCACTTAGTTAACTTCGGCTTAGCAACCAGTTGTAATAATTCTATGCAATACTTTTCACCTACAGTTTAGAAATGTTGCTCTTCCCTCTGTTTTGGGCTAGGAAACATGAAACTAGAGCTGAAGGAAGCAGTTGGGCTGGTGAAATTATAAGTCAAATTATATCAGAAAAATACTCCTACCACAACAGGTGCTCCAAACTACTTCAGTGTACATACTTATTACAGAACAGAAACAGCAAAGTTTAGAGTAATGAAACACAACTAAGTAAATCTGACACTTCCCAAAGACTTTTTTAACTTTGAGTTATTCCCAGCCATTGCCTGACTTAGCCTGAATACGATGTACAACACTATTATTTCTGATGGCTTACATATCTTTCAGTATTTATAACAGTTTCAGTATTCAGGCCAGTGTGTAAATTCATCAACAACAGCAAATGCAAGCCTTATTTTACTGGGGAACAAAAAGCCAAACATGCCACAGATAAATCTTAAGAGTTAGGACCTTGATAAGAATTTGAGTAGAAAGACAATTATTCAAAACCACTGGACAATATGTACTATTATAATAGCTAAACTAATAATAATTTCTGAAAAAAGGCACTGAAATGGTTTCATTAAACCAAAAGCATGAGTTTAGTTTAAACACGTTCCTGTCCACACAACATGCCAATCATGCAACTCTCATATGACAGGAGTCCGTGCAATGCAAGACCTGATAACAGATAACAAGAATATTAGGCACATTCAGCAATTTACAGGACAAACAATTAATTTAGATCTGAATGGATACATCTAAGAGCATCCACGGAAAACTCTTTTGAAAGACTAAACTGCTTCTCAGTAAGGAAAAGACATTTTTCATGTCCCCCAGCATCCAAAACACTATTTCACTACCTCGTTTCTGTGCTTAATGCAGCATCTTGCAGTTACTTAGCTTAAATTATTCCACAAACTTCACCGGTACGCAGTGATTTTAGCAAATCCTAAAATTTTCAAAATGAAGGGCAATTAATTGAGGAACTAATCATATTAGTACCTTCCTTTCTTTATAAGTGACTCTCAACAAAGACATTTTCAAATTCATGTAGAACAGTGAACAACCTATAACAGCTTTTGAGGAATCTGAGGTAATTAAATAGAGGAAGCATTTGAGAATAATTTCAAAAACCAACGACAGAGATTAACATTGGCAACTTGGGAGCTTGACAGTAAATTTCTGTGATTCTACCTCTATCAAAAAGACCATCAATGATGACAGAGAGAATTTCCATAACTCAGAAGCAAAGTAAGTATTATTTAATTATGAATTTGTGAAAATTTTAATCTCTCCGACAAGCAGCTTCTGTCTTGTATCAACCTGTATATGGGGCCCTGGCATTTCCATGAATTAGAAAGGTACTATTCACACATTTTACAAACCTCTCCCAAACGTCCCAGTTGCACTCTGATTAGTCAATCCTCTATTACTCCTCATAATCAACTTTGCCAATATTGGAAATTCTGACAGACATAATAAATCTTTTTGCATAAAAGAGAGTTACTTAGCAAAAATATTGGGCATCTCAGAGCTCTGTATGTTCATACAAATTCACCCAACTCTCCCAGCTTTCATCTACTGCCGATCAGCTTCCTGCTTAAAAGCATTCCAATTCTATTCTGTTCTGCTCTTTATCAATGAGCGTGTTCCTTCAAATATTAGCAGTGCAAACAGTTCCTCTAATTCAGTACTCTTGCAAGAATTCACTCAGTAAACAGGGCCTGTCTCTTGCATTTGTAGACAGTAATGCTTAAAGCACAAACATCTATCTTCTTAATCCAAAAAAGGACATAATGTGAGTGCTGTGTTTTAGTTACAAACCAACAATTAGCCTCAATGGTCAACAGAACTTTCTTGTAATTCATTATAATTAACTGTCCCTAGGTCACTCCTCTTTTATAGTTACAGTCTACCACAAAAAGTCCAAAGTTTGTACCCAACAGGAAAGTTAACTTTACAAAGTTACAAAACAGTTTCAAAGACTGTTAAAACTGAGGATGCAATAGCCCTGTCTGGCAGCTTGTAGAAGGAGCAAACTGCAGCCAGAAGAGGATGAAACCAGAGATATTTTATTGCCTTTTAGTAAAACATGTTAAATCTAACATTAAAGGTATCAATACTTTTTCTGAACCAAACGTTTCACCACAGAGCCATGCCACAGATAATAATCAGATCTGTTTAAGAAGTGCACGAATGGCTTACTTCATCTCAAGACCTGGATAGCAAAAGAACCTGAAACTAATTCACAACATTTGTGCTCACATGTTAATACCCTCATTTATTACTGCAGCCTGTAACAAACAGAACATCCACAACTTGTGTGTGTGTTTCTGAAGTCTAAATTTCTTGATACTTCTGTGATCCTGCAGAATCCCTGGGATCGTTTGCTTAAGAAAACTTCCAGTGAGATATCACACACCAGTTCAATATGCTGAAGCTTAGACAATCACAAACCTCTGCTCCTTTAAAATATCAGTGCTCCAAAAAGCAAACTGCTTCCCTCCTTAAAAGATTCCTCAGAGTTGAAACCAAGTCCTTGATCTTGGGGTAAGTGCAATGCATGTGGTCAGTGCTGAGCTTCACCATGCTGGGCATGGTTCCACCGCGCGTTGGTCCGCACGCCACATGACGCGCCTCTGACATCAAGACTAGATTGGTGCAATATGTTCCAGCTAGGGCTGTGGAGAAGGCTGACGTGCTGCTTGCAGCTGGGTGCTGATGGCAGCCATACAGTTGGTAGGAGAGCAAGGGAAACATGGCAGAGATCCTGATTCTGGGCCTCCTGCTCCTTTTTCTGTGTTTTTCATGTGATTCTGATAAATTCCATTATTTATATTAATTGTCTCTTTGTATCTATCCATCAACAAGGCCACTAACTTTTGAAAGGATGGGGGACATGGGAACCTAGAGTTTTAGAATCAATGTATGATTTTTATTTCTGAAATCACAGAAACACTTAAAGTTGCTGTGGTTTATGGATCAGAGACAACTATAGATGTAACCTCAGAGTCAGTAGCTGGAAGTTCATCCTTTGTTTTAGAAAATGTTGACATATCATTTTGATTTTATCTTAACAGACACTCCTTTTTTCTCTCCATCTATGTGGAAAATGTGTATGCAATGGTCATCTAACTCAGTTGCATATCTATGAAAGCAGTGTCTAAGCATAAGTGTTTCTGAAATACAAATGATAGGAAATTTTTCTTCTCTTTCTTAAAAACAAAACAAAACAAAACAAAAAAAAAACTCAAAAAAAGAAAAAGAAGAGGCTTAGGTATTTTAATACAAAGCAGAAAACAGAAGCAATCATTTTCCAGAAGCTCCTGATGAACCACTTAAGAAAATATTAACCAGTTAATAACTGCAAAATCTCTAGCAGAAACTCCAAAAGTCGCTAAAGATAAAAGAATGGAAACCACATGTAACATCCTAGAGACTCATAAGACAACATAATGTACTTTCAATACAACGTGAACTTCCATAGTCTCACCTTATAAATAGGATTTCATATGCCTACAGACACTGACAGAAGAGGTGTCTCTCTTTTTTACATTACATACGGATCTGCAGATCTTTAGAAAGATAAAAAAACTATGAAGTTTTAATAGGAAATCAAGACTTTATCCTAGACCACAGCCAAGCCGTACGGCAATCTATTTACTGCCTCAAAAAATTGCCTACAAATGTTATATGTGAAAAAATAAGCATTATTCGGCAAGGACATTGAATTCAGGCACGTGAGAATTGCTATGGATATATGAAAATGATCAGGTAGCATTAGAAACAGAAAAAGAATCGAATTTGGCCATGTCAGATGAGGAAGATGTGTGTTGTGGAAAAGAAAATAATCTGCAGTTTATAAAGAAAAATACACAGTCTGGTAGCTTGTCAGCTGAGCAATACTGATGAACACTTCTGAAACCCAGGCAGTCTTTTAATGAAAATGTCTGAAAGACATTTGTTGATATGCACCAACACCTCTGTAGGTGTGGATATCAATATTCCCTTTAAATATTCTTTATGTAATTCTGGTTTTAGGCACTTCAGATTTGCACAGAAATAAATGGCATCATCTTGCAACAGGGTCACCATCAGTAACGCAATACCAAGTAACTCATGCCTTCATTTAATTCCCTAAAAGTTTTCACAGGAAACACAAATCACACACAAACACAGACTGCATGAAAATAACCCATCCAAAAAATATTATTATCACCTCTGGGATTTTCAAAGCTTCACTTGTACTAAAGTTTTCACTAGATCTTGGGTCAAAACAAAAATAGCCATATTTTAGGTTGCCCTCCTGAAACCTTCAAACACAGCAAAGCAAGGCTTTATATTTCAGAGCCAAAAGAAGTAGGGTGAGGTGGGCTAAGAGAAATACAGCACCACTGGGTTTCTGAGCAAGGGAACTCTCCTTTCATTTGTGCAAAACTTTCTAGGGTTGCCTTGGTGAATCTCCTTGCTGGCCAAAGTTGGCTATTAAAATTGTTTTTCACTTTAATAGCTGCTTTAAACAAAGCACCCCCATAAGTCAGATAGAGATTTTATGTTGTGTAAGGACACACACACACATTTATATATTCACACACCATTAAATTCATATGCACACAGAAACAGACTTGCGTTATCTTCTCTCATAAAAAAGTTCTGCATAATCTGTTCTTTGGAGTGAGAAACATTTTACACACATCTGGATGTACACACACACGGCACTTAGAACTGAAAGAAACAATTGCGTTTCCAGTGAGTGCTTTCATACTGTGATTCAGCCTATCCATAAGAATGAATTCAGCCATAGAGTAAAAATTTAAAAATACTTCAAAATCCAACTACAGAAACATAATAATGCTATTTTAAGGGTAAGTCTTTCAAGTTGTGAGTAAGGTGCAAAAATGGGTAGGAGCAAGCTCAGCTCAAAGCTTGGCCTTAACACAGCAGGTTTGCTCTCCTGAGAAAAGTTGCTATAACACATGTGGGTCTTGATTTAAACCAGATTTCTGTATTCATTGTGGCTGGAGAACTGGGGTCATACTTTTTAAATGAATCTACAGCAGAAGGAGCACAAAAAAATCTAAATATTCCATTCTCTTTTCCTATTCACTAGAGCCCAGGCAGGACCTCTTAATGAAGTTTGTCCAGTCCACCAGACACTGCCTGCATGCATTTCTTGCTCTCTGATGTACATTTGCTTTCATCATAGGAGAGGAATTCATTTAAATTTGCAATTCAAAAATTAAATCCAGCTGACTGAATCTTTATCTCAATTCAATATTTTGGAAGAGACCTTTAAGATCATCAAGTCCAACCATCAACCCAGCTCCACCACTGTAACTTCTAAACCACTAAGCGATATAAATTTTTTTTTTTCTGATATCTAATCAGAATCTCCCCCTTCTCAGCTTGAGGCCATTATCTCTGATCCCCTCCTTGCAGGTATGGTAGAAGAGACTGGCCCCCACCTCAACATTGCCTCATTTCAGGCACTTGTAGAGAGCAATGAGGTCCCCCCTGAGCCTCCTTTTCTCCAGGCTAAACATCCCCAGCTCCCTCAGCCAGTGCTCATGCTCTCCAGTCCTTTCACGAGCCTTGCTGCCCTTCCCTGGACACACTGCAGCACCAAAATGTCATTTTTAAAGTGAGGGGCCCAAAACTGAACGCAATACTCAAGGTGAGGCCTCAGCAGTGCTGAGTACAGGGGGACAATCCCTGCCCTGGTCCTGCTGCCGCTTCACTGCTGATACACACCACGATGCTGATGGCCTTCCCAGCCTTCTGTTTTAGAACAAAGTTCAGTCATTTTCTTGTAAATGCAAAGATTGAAACAAATCCACTTGAGATTGTAAAAGCTAAATAATAATGTTGTAAATGTAATACACTGTGTTTTCCTGTTATTTACACTCACAGCTCAGGTTCTGTGTTGTCTTAATGTGTACAGTAGCACACAATACAAGTATCAGTCTCTACTGTGAATTCAATGGGGTAATTTGGTTGATACAAACATTAACACCACTAAAACAGTTTTTTTGAGTGCTAATCTATTTTTACATTTAAGCCTGGAAAAAAAATGTAACCATGTTGCCAATGAAAACCAAAAAGATCTTTTCCTGTACATTTCTGCTGGCTGACACATCATGTCTGCAAATAATAGTCTTTTTGTAAAAAATCTTTACTTTACACAATATGAAAAGAACAAATAAGATACGTGCAATCTTATGAACGTTTACAGAACTTTGACACTTTGGCAATGCAGTATAGAAGCTCCTTATGCGTAGACTCAACTCTTCAACTAAATAACTCTTCCATATTTTTAAGGCTGAGGTAGGAATTCAACCCCACATTACCACTTTCTGCTTGAAATATACTATAGTGAACTGTGATGTAAGATTGCTTTCTCAAAGAGAATAATTAGAAGAACTGTTTTTTCTTATCCTATGTTATATACTAGCATATATAATGTAGACCATCTTCTGAAACTGGTAACAAACAAAATCTGGAGCCCACTTCAAGGAGAAATTTCAATAGGAACATATTTTGGTGATGCAAGCGAATACAATTCCCCAGCCTCAGAATAATGTCCTGGGAAGGACTGGAAAGAATTCTGAGTAACTGCTACCAAACAATGGTTTAAGATAATCTAAGGTAATCAAAGATTTCTTACTCAAATTATCACTGGAGAGATAGGCACACTATGAAAACTAGGGAAAGCAAATTTGGTTGCTTCTTGGCTCACCTCACACAGGTGCATAAGGCAGAAAAAGCCCAGCAAGAAATTGAGCCCACTATATTTATTTATTCATATAAAAATAAGTGCTGTTTATCTTAAAAGTCCTTCCCTTTGTGGAAGGGGAAGTGCTGGGGAGTGACATACACAATACACTAATTACAATCACTTTCTACTTCAATAAAGGAAATACAAACTTCCTGCCTTGGCAAAGGTTAGAATATCTCAAGCAGGTGGGAAAAGGACCATGTAAGTGTCTAGACAGAAATGTGGAGGAAAAGTATTTCTTAAAATTTCTATTCATGTGCTAATCCAGAAAGTAGACTACACAAGTAAAAAGAACTGCCTTAATTATTGGTTCTCCTTCTATGATAATTATATTTTTAATTATATGAACACCAAAATGTTAAATGATCTATAACACTCCAGTAAATTCTGACACCTGTGGCCACAAGACTCTTCTTTTCACCTTTTGCAGAGTAAGAGGTTAAAATTAGTCTTCTAAGCATACTATAATTTGGTTAGTAATTACTCTATATATATTCTTCCCAATTCTTCCCAATGCATCTATTATTGTTATGAAACCATTGCTGAGTATTGCTATTACTGAGTGGGCACTTCACTCCAAAGGGAACTTTATTACTTAATCTAGCACTGAAATGTTATCTGTTAAGAAAGCAGGAATGTTTCCAAGATGGAAGATGATACATGAATACAAAATTCCATAGTCATGTTTTGATTAAATAATATTCCCAGGATAAAAGATGTCCAGTCAATTATTATGTTCTCAAGAATATATCTGGGACTATCAGTTTATTAATATGTTCTACATAACCCTGAATTTTTTATTGGGAAAACAAAACCTTAGGGCCACCAGCTCTTTGCAGATCAGTAAAGGTCCAGTACACCCCGCAAATACTTGAAGACTCCTTTCCTGGACAGTAAATAGCAAATGAAAAAACCCATAGCAGTAACATAAAACATTTTGTATTGAAGTTATGCAACTAACACTGCATATGCTTATCTTCACCTTTCAGACAGTTTCTTTGCACTGCACCCTATACACTCATCTAATTTACACTTTCGAATTAGAAACTCAGCTTTTTAAAACCAAAGGTCTTCATCTTCATGTCTTTCAGGTGTATTGTCTACAAATGTTCATAATCCACAGGAAATTATGCTATACACACAGAGAAAACCTACGTACATGACATCACATGACTGATAATCTACTCTGCTCCCAGGCACATGGATCCACACGAAAGTTGGCATGAGTAAAATTGCAAAGCAGCTAAGTAGAACTGGATGAGAAATTAAGTTGCTTTTTGAGGAATACAGTATTTTCCATCAAATACATGATTTTACAAGTAGGTTTGGTTTACTCTGCCCAGCTGAGAACCAGGGAAGTTCAATAAGGTAAGTCTCTCATGGATAATTTTGAAACAGAGTAACAGAAATTCTGTAGAGGAAAGAAAGATTAAATTCTCCATATAAGTGGGCTGACCAGCATCCCACAGGTCAATTTCAGCCAGCCCGCTTCCTTGGTCTTCCAATGCCTAAAGCCCAACAGCTGAACATTACTCATCAGATTTACCACTGTGTCCTTACAAAAAAGGAGGCATGCTGTTCTAACACAGCTAACATAGCTATTAGAAATGGCTGCTGCAGTCACACAGACCACAAAGTGGATCACAAAACTGCAATCACGCTCCTGTTTGTGGAACAGTTGGCCTATCATACCCTCCACAACCATCATATAAGCTCAAAAAATTCTGCAGAGTAGTGAGTTGCTTTCTGTTACCTGGAACCATAGCTCTCAGTACTTACTTTACAATAATTGTAATTGCACAAATACAGTAATTACTTTAGAACAACAGTTTGCAAAGTTTTATATGTTGCAATCATCACACAGTGTCTGCAAAGAGAAAACAGTAGACTCAGGCTAGTCAACAGGCCCACAATAATTGGTGCATGAGTGTCCAGCAAGATGAGCTTTGCCAGTAAAAAACCAAAAAGATAAGAAGAAAGAAACTAATGAACACTTTGAAGATAATAGAGAATTTTCTAGGATTTCATTAAGTATAACAGCATAAAAGCATTTATTTTACATCAGTGCTTTTTAATTGTTAGTTAAAACACACTTCAAATTTTCAGAACAGTTTTTTCACTGAAAAAAATGTTCTGAACTCAGGAAGCTGCAAGAAAACTCATGTGACTGTCTTGGGATGACATATATCCGCCAACTGCTAACAAACCTTTACCACATATCCATCATTGCAATTTTAGGAAAACTGCTCTGTCAGATGGTAGTGTGTGATAATTAGTAAATTCTGACTTTGTGATTATCAGGTTTCTACTATCTCGAAGATGAAAGAAATGTTTTTATCCAAATGAGACACTCCTAATTCCAACAATATTCTACCTGCATATTCCTACGTGTTTCAAAAGGTGCAAGAACATCTGTATACCTCCTACCCCATACTTCCAGTTTCTTTTATTCAGACTCTTATCCCTCTGCTCCCACCTGTTCCCACAGGGTTTCTCTTTCTGGCCAGAAAAATTAGTACAAGAACCTAATTTCAGAGACAGTTCTTTCAGGTTTTGTTCCCCAACCAAAAGCAGGATGCAATACAATCTCTCTCAGAATCTTGTTCTCACAAGTATTTGCCCCATTTTCATAGTGAAGTGGTTTAGATACAATCAACAGACATATGCTGAGAGCCATTTAACTTTTTCTATGTTTTTTTTTTTCCATCCTCTTGTTATCAATTCTATATCTTAATCCTTTTATGTCTGGTATGCATTGTGAATCACAGACTAGGCCTGGATGTCTGGAAACTGATGGGCTTTCTTAAAGAACATCATCATAACTTTTCCCACTCCAGAACGCCAGTGTATTATGTGCACACAAACTTGTGAGTGAACATAAAACTTTTTGCACAATATGTAATAACATCTCATGAAGTTAATTTCAGAAATATAAGGTTTGTTCACAGGAATCATGTAAACAATTCAATACAGCCACAGAACACCATGGAAAAACAGTTTCTTGACCTCAAAGCCTAATGAAACATTGACTATGTCCACTCCTATTTTTAGATGTGTGCTCTGCAGTGCCATATTCCTTAATATAAAGCTGACCCAAATGTTCCAATAGCAGACGTTGGTTTCTCTTTGATAGCCAATGCATATCTCTGCTTTCCAAGTTTCTGTAAACACATCATTATAAAGAAGGCCAGTCTTACTTTTCCCAGCCTTCTTTCTAATTACGTGCCTGCTGCCAGGAAACTTGCCTTTTTTTTTTTTTTTCTTTTTTCTTGTCTTCACTACTAGAATTTAAACAAATGTCTGATGTGTGCTGCAGAGTTCGAAAGGAAGAAAAAAAACTCCAAAGCTGTTACTGTTATAAGTTACAAAGTTACTAACGCCAAATTCCTTTCAACAACCAGTGATAAACAGACAAAAAAATTTAGCTACAAGAGTACATTAAGTACTAGATCACCAAATATGTCTTCCTTATAGACATATGAATTCCACAGAACAACCCAAAACTCCAATGTTTTGTTTTAGTTTGGTTTAATGTTGGTAAGAAGCTGTAGTAAATCTTCGAAAAGATCAAGTCTCCTGCCCATTACCAACTCTCTTCAGAACGATCACTGGGTTCCTACAGAAGTCTCATACAAAGAAGGCTGGGAAGGCACTCATAGTTTACTGCTCTATCATATTTATTAAGGACTGATTTAGCGAGTCTTGGGCTACAGAGATGCACAGAGCCGCTGCCGCCACAAAAGCATCCTTGCTCCGTTTGGAAACACCAAGGGGACGACCGGGTCGGCAAATAAAGTGCATCAGCCAAACTCGAATGAGACTACAGACGATATGGCAAACTAAAAGAGCAAGAAAGAGTCGATCAAAAATAGAAATACTCGAAAGATAGGCAGTCAGCCCGGTCCGATTACAGCATGATTTCATGCGCCCTGACCTTTCGCCTTCCATCACCGCTTCTGCCGTGTGTTCACCTCATCTGAAGAAAACACGTCACTAGGAACCTCTGAAAGTACACTGCCATCTTACCTCGGCGACGCGGAGCGGGCAGTTCTCACATACCCCAGCGCAAGTTCCCAGGGACGCGGCGAGCGGCGGCGAGCGCGGAGCGGAGCGGAGCGGCGCCCGCAGGTACCCGGCGCTATATAGGGCGGGCCCGGGGCGCAGGCACCGCGCCGTGACTCACCGAGGAGCCGCCGCCGCCGGCGCGTCCCACTCCGGCAGCTTCACGTTAAGAGTCCCGCGGCCGCCCCGGGCGCCCCGATGCGTGCGGGAGGCGTTACCAGGCTGCCGGGAACGGCAGGGAGACGTGGGTTTCCCGCAGCGAGTCGCCATCGGGATGTTTCTACCCGGCGCCGCAGTCTAAGTCTTAGCCTAAGTCTTACTCTCCCTCGGAGCTGCAAGAACTGTGACTTTGCGATACACTTTTTGCCAAAAAATGCTCGGGTCCCAGGCTGGAAGTTCACTTTTTTTCCGTCCAGGAACATCCATAGCCAGCAGAAAAACTCGAGAAGGCTGCAGCAGCCTACAGAGTAGAGGAAACATCCCAGGCTCTTCCATATTGTCATACAGCTGCACAAAATGTTGCTACGAGAATTCACATCAGCTTTTCTGCGACGCAGAAGTTTGCACGATTTCCACATCATTTTTGTCTGCATGACAGAATGGGTTGGGATGGCTACACGTTTAATGTAAAACTGTGGAAGCGATGTTGTTCTGCTAAGCCCTTTAATACTTCGGCGTTCTTTTACAGTAACACATATGCCACTACTCATCACTACGAAGTCCCCAAGTGTTCAGATTAAACTGAATTTAAAACTTTTTTCAGAAAAAAATGTATCACGCTATTGCACTGTAGTCATCTGTTTTACAAATAGTCTCCTGTGTCTTCCTCATCTGCCAAAGAATAGCATCAGCGATCAGAAAAAATTTACTATATGATGTAAAAATCTAGCTGTTTCGTGGTCTAATTATGCAAAACTTTCCAGAGCATCAAACACATACTCTAAATACATTAATTACTACTACATATTCCACTAAGGCCTTCATTTGAAGGTAGATAATTCTCTTCTTCCTCCTCTTCTTTTTTCTTCTTTTTTACCACAAGGAGATAAAGAGTGCCAGATTTCTGTTGTTGGTTCATACCCTTCTTACTAAAAGCCACTTGGTCGAGATCCAGTGCTTTCTCACAGGTTACATGCCAACATCAGTTTTGCAAGTAATCATAGAACGCAACTAATCACTAGTAACATCTACTTAAACGTCTGCTTAAAACAAGATAGATAATCTCAAAAGATACATCTATAAAATCTCTATTCTCATGCTTAGCCCATGGAGGTAATCAGTGGTATCACTTCCATTTTCTACATCATGAGCAGCAAATGAGTGTATGAACATGCTGCCTTTTATCTCACTGTTCAGCATCCTGGACAATGGTTAAAAGATTTTTGGGCAGATGAAAGCAAGGGTGATCCTCTTTCATTTTAAGCTCCAGTTTCCAGTCAGTGTGTATTATAGTTCAGCTCTGGATGCCTGAAAATCTGTTTGGTTTGCAAGAGCATCACCATACTGCTATGAACCTCAAAAATGAGAAAGACCTCTACCTGAGAAATTTCATTCCACAGTGGACAATGCAGAACCAGGTAGCACTGAAAATTTCTCTGCTTACTCAACCCCTTTCACACTTTTTCACCTTTAAGCCCTCTTTAGGAATCAGAACTCACTCCACATCACTCTATCACTCCAGAATGTAACAGGAAGAACAGAGGAATGCTGCCAATTAGGAAAAAGGGTGGGGAAAATAAAGTATCTCCCCATTGCTAGAATGGAGAGTGGCATGGCAGAACCTGGCAGTGAGAAGGCAGGCACTGCATGAGCACTCTGTTTCCAATTCTGGTACATGACTCTGTGGAAGAAGCATGGTAGTTCACACTCATAGTATTAAGATAGTACAAAGATAAAAGGAGTATCACCCATGGCTGATCAGGTCTCTCTATGATTTTTGGTAGGTATGCTTGTTGAGAATAGTATTTTATCTAAAAAACAGAACACAGTTCTATTACAGCCAGTAATAGGTGCAGATAATGTAAACAAACAACAAAGAGCAGACTGATATACAGCAGGAAAAGTCAGTGATAGAAAAACAGTACCTGGACTTCACATCTCTTAACTGCAACTTCTCCTTTGTATTTGATTATAACAAGTTGAGATAATACTGCATTAAAGACATGCATTAAGGAGTTCTCCACCATTTCTTGTCATAACTCTTAAAATTTTTGCATGTAAGAACTTTATGTGTATGAGTATGTTCAGTTCATGGGGATGGAAGATGAAAGCAGAGACAGCTTGTGCACATCAGCTTAGTTCAAGACACTTGCTTTTCTCTGACTCCACAGCATATTTGGGCATGGAAAGTGGAAATGAAGCTCAGCTTACTGGGAAACAGGCATGAGGCACAATGTGAGATAAAGATCCAAAGAGAAAAGAAGTAAAACCATATGCTTAACTTAAAACTTAATATGATCTGTGATTCTTTCTTGTAAACAACTTTGCCTATAATTCCAGTCCCAGGACCATTTGTTTCTAGTTTAAGGAGTTTCCAACTATACCTACAGCATGACTGGCAAACTGAAATGAGGGAAACTAATTTACACATAAAAAGACAATTGCCTACAACTCTAATTAAGTCCTAATATTTAAAAGAAATAATTAAAACATAATTATAATGATAACAAACAGCTTTTGGAAAAATGCAGTAAAAGAGCTCAACAATTCATTTCTGTGGACCAGGGAAGATAATGGTAGATATCACCCGTAAAGCAGGCAAACACAAAACTGCACAAAGTTTTGCTAGCATTCATTCAAACTTTGAGAAGCTTCACAAAATTAAGATTCACTTTTCAAACCACCCTGTAAATAAAATGAAATTAGTATTGTTTGAAGTACAAAAACTAAAAAGGATGACTTCAGAACAGAAAAGCTGAAAATGAAGAGAGAAAATGTTACACAAAGTAATCACATCTTCAGCAATGAGTGAAAATAAATGAAAATAACTCAATGGACTTCATGAAAGAGTCTGTCAAATTCTTAAACTACTGCAGAATAATTTGTAGTATTTAAATACAACCTTTTTGCCTGCAGTGTGTCTTCAGTAAAGGAAGTGTATTTTAATAGTGTACATATAATTTCATTCGCAACAGCTGTTTTCCAGGTGCTACTATACTACAAAAAACTACACACTTCTATTTCCTTTCTTCTCTTTGCCTCCTTGATTTTTCCTTAGTACGATATGCAAAAATTTAGCATTGTAGCTGCTGACTTTACAAAGACATTTAAAGCTATACTGGAGTGTGCAATTCTGATCACACTAGGTAAGACCAGACCTCTCAAATTTTTTAAATCAAAACAGGATGGTTTGACAAAAGAAAAAATCCAGCAAATGAAACTTCAAAAATTCTGAGGTCTAGGAAGAAGTTGTGATTGAGATTCAAATGGTGTTTTCTAATGGGGGAGAGACATGACATGAGATTCTTTCGGTCTTAAAAACTGGAAATTAATTCAAGGATATAGGCATGCCTGTAAATCAACCCAAATAGTATTCAGCTAGCCACAATGCAGCTTTGCATCATATTACAGTTCAAACATCATTAAACTCAGATGGAAATGTCAGTAAAACAGACCCTGAAGGACTGACCAGAAGAGGGAATTGAAAGAATTTACAAGCTTCCAAACTGATTCATATGCAGCTGACTGAATTCAATGATCTATGGAGCCCCATTCAGCAATCTCCATGTTTTTCCTCCATAAGGGAAATGCATCCCATTTACACTAGCTGCGCAAAATAAGCTTTAGCATGCCAACCATTGCGGATTTTAATTTTTTTTATTTAAAACAAAAAAAACTATCACCTCCCATACTGTACTTGACAAAAAAGTCAAAGCCTTTCTGCATAGCTTTGAATATGGATTCCTAAGCCAGGAACAGGACACTGATTTTCTTGGAATGCGTGAGAGTTTGAGATTTCTTTAGAAGGCCAAAATGCAAAATTAGGATTTCCCAAAACCAAATGTGATTGACTATACCTCTGAAATAGTAGCTACCAAACATGTGCCAGTCCAAAGCATTTAGCACTATTTCAAGTATCCTGTACACCTAACTTGGCTGGTATTGGCAAACACGGAGGTCGTAACTGTAAATTGCTTTATTTGGTACTATTTCTGTTTGGTGAAGATCACAATGTCTGAACTAGAAATACCAAGCTGTTTGTGGCTTTTGTGGCTTAGCACTTCTGGAAAATAAAAGTTCACGTTTGCTGCAAGAAAGATTATTTAAGCAAACACTTCCCATCACTTTCAATTCTGCAAATATACACCATTAAAGTTACATGTTTTACAAAAAGGAAAACACAACTAGGGCCAACACTTGATAGGAAATCATACTGCAGTCTCTGATCTATAAAAACATGATTCAACAACAACAACAACGACAACAAAAGAACTTTGCCCAGACTTCTAATAATGCCTACAGAAAAACAAAAATTAGAAGTTTCTGTTGCTGAGACAATTTTCATAAGGCAGCAGCTACCATTTTTGTGGAAATATATGTATAGTCACGTGTGTGTACATACACGGTGACGAAGTGACCCACGCTTAAGTCTTCTTTGTAATACCACTACTTCACCTTTCAGACTAAAATAGCAAAGGTCTTCAGGGTAGAAAATTAAATTGTGTTGATCAAACTTACTGTGCAACCCCTACGACAGCACAGAGAAAAACTGTGGGTCTACTACGTAGGCATTTTCTAATAAGGAACTGGAACAGTGATGGCTGAACAACAAGCATATGGAGAAATCAAGTATCCCAACGATTTCCTGAAGTTCCTAGTTACCTCAGTACCCACATGATTGGTCTGTTTCATCCATGAGTAATTCATGAGATCTCCTGGCCTGCACAACTACTGATACAGCAATGTGTAAGTGCTCTGGAAATTAAATATAACAAAATATAACCTAGAAAACCATTCACTCCTCAGGCTTTACTTCATAGCAAACCTGACATAACACTTTTCAGCTGTGATACTGAAATTCCCTTTTACAAGCATTGCCATGGATTTATGAGAGGTCTACCTGCACCTCAGATGCTAAAATTGTTAAAAGGCTTATAAAAAGTCACAGACGATTACAGCAATTTGAATGTCACCTCTAAGTGCTTCCCAGTTCTGAACTCAAATCTCAACACTACATTCTCTTCTTTAATAGCCCGATATGGCAATAGTTAGCGTGTTGTATCTTTCAATTAGCTACACTTCAGTAACTTACAGCTGCTGTAATTGTGAGGCCTGTCAGGAAAGATAAAGAAGCTGTTTCTTCTGAGTCAGGCTTCCCTACCATATTTAAAATGTTTTTCAGTAGCTGTTTATGAGCTGATCTTGTCACAATTTCAAGATCAAGGCATAACTTACTTCTTTTCATCAGGACGTCAAGCTCACAGTGCATGTAATTGTTTGCTATAAAGGCTGTGACTTTAGGACACGTTCTGTTGCTAACGTTGTGAAACCAGAGTAAACCAGGCCAGTATGCTAAATGTTACTGCTGAAGTTTGTGCCCACAGCTATTTAGTTTTCTCTTTTCTAGGTTTCACACAGTCAGCAAGGATTACAGCTCTTCCTTCTGAATATTTGTTGTGTTGATTCTTCTGAAGTGAAAAAGTGGATAGTGTTCCATGGTTTTTTCCACCACGAATAAGACTTTTTAACAAGTAGGTAAAACAATGTCCCAAGACACTGCAGATTAGGATCACAGGGCTGGGAAATTCCCCCTATGTTTAAACCAGTACCTAACTTGTGTTTCTGATATCCCATTATATTTTTCCATATTTTATGTTGTTACGAAACGCTTTTCTATCCGAATTGTCGGGACAGTATTAAGGTTTTCTAGTACGCATTTTCTTTCTTTTCTCTCTTTCTCTGCTACTGTTCTTAACTGCAAAGACACCTCTGTTTCTCAGGGGTGCATGTGTACCCTTTCTAGATGAATTTCTAAGTTTTCATTAGAACACTACAGTAGACAAAAACTTATAATGTGTTTTTGGAATGCTTGAAATTATCTGCAGTGGGATTCTTTCCCCCTGGCAAAGGGTGACCCATTTATCTTCAGTCTGCTAACCAACGGGGCTGCCAAAGACCCCTCCTTTCTAAACAAAAATCTGTAGAGAGCTTTCAGAAACATGAGAAAATATGACAAACACAGCTTGAGTTCTTAACTCAGCTGGCAGAAGATCACAGAAGGATATGGACAAGTCGGCCAGCCTCGATCCCCTGCATTTACCACTCTGCTGGTAACAACAGAGAGCAGCTCCCTTACACAGACTGCTTCCCCGGCTTCCCTGGCATCTCCCCCTCTGCTCCTATTCTGAAATCCTCCAGCTCCAACTTCCTTATTTGGTTGCCGGGACTGTTCTTTGTCTGGCTGAGCCCCCCGGGCCGCGCC
>VZTI01005139.1:0-10096 GCA_013397865.1 Struthidea cinerea
TGGAATTTCCACCAAGATTTCCATGGTGCAGCTTTGCTCTCTAGCCCATGCTCAGGGCTCTGCTGGATCCACTCAGAAGCTGGGAAGGCCCTGGAGCTTCCTTCTGCTGAAGAAGCCTGGAGGCTCATGAGAGACTTTGAAATGGTAAATAAAGAGGGAAAATGGACTTTGTTAGAAGCACTGTATGAAATGCACAAGGCATTAAGGTATTGCTGCAGTTGGGGTCAGGCAAGAAAAGGCCAGAGAGTTCTTCAGAAACCATAACATCATAACAAATAAATAAATAGATCTCTTGGAAGTACAGAAAGAGATAGACCTTAAACATGTCATGGTTGAACCCCAGCCAGCAACTAAGCCTCACACAACCCCTCATTCATTCCCCCTCAGTGGCATGGGGGAAAGAATTAGAAAAGTAAAAGTGAGTGCACTGCTCAGCAATAACAAAATCACCCCTGATTCTGATTCTACCAACACTGTTTTCAGCACATATCCAAACCACAGCCCTGTGCCAGCTACTGTGAAGACAGTGAACTCTTTCCCAGCCAAAACGAGCACACATATCAAAAGCATCTTCACTCAGAATAGCAGATTTGGTGTGTCCAAACCAAGTATTTTGATTTTATGTTGATTTACAGAAATATACGGCCCAAGAAATCTTTGGCTTCACAAATATCCTTTCCCTCACACCCCTATGAAGGGAAATGTATTAGATGTGAATTTAGCTATAAATATTTTACTTGTTAGGATTTTAGTTCCTACTGCAGCTCTTGCTGTACTGCTAACTTTAGCATAATACTTCAGCTTCAATGGATTTTTAAAACACAGGAAGTCTTCTTAACACAAGGTTTACTATGAGGAGTGACTTTTGAATTATTTGTACACTTTGCAAATGCTTGTCAAAAGTCAGATTGTCTGGTGAAACGTGTGTTCCTGGCCCTGAAATGTCCACATGGAGTTGTAGGGGAGAAATTAATTACTACACCACACTTAGTGCCAGATACATGAAACACACTGGAATAATTACATACAAAGAACAGGAAAAAATGTGGACAACTCCTACAAGTTACTGCAAGCATCAGAAATATTGCTAGATTTTCATAATCTCCTTATGAAGGATGTGCACACATCCCAGCAGGGTTTTTCATCTGTGGGTCACTGACTGCAGGTGAACAAGGACCAGTTGTCTCAGTACTCTTACCCCACCTAGTTTCTTTTGTGCCTTTAAACCAGGAACACAGTGTCCAAAACATCACATATCTGACAAATCCGGGGCGGGGGAGGGGATGTGGTGGTGGTGTTAATTTTTCTGTGAATTCAGCTTGCAGGCCATAAAGCACACCCTGGTTGTGCTTCACAGTTTCTCTCCAGAAGCCAATCAGCCCTTCCTCATAAACAAAAGAAACCAAAACATTGAAACATTCCACAATCTTTGTCTTTCTCACAAATCCCTCAAATTCTCACTTTTATCCATAATTTCTCCCCCTCATTTTCCAGCTTATGTTGCCTGGATTCAAATCCCCTTCCAGAAAACACGAATAAATGAGTAACAGCCATTTCAGAATAAACATTTACTGTCACGTCCCTTCAAAGCCTTCTCTGAGTTTCTGCCCCATCCTGTACCATGCCACCAACACCTGCAGAATTCCTTGCAGACCTTCCAAGCTGTGATCCTTATCTATCCTCTCCAACCAGTATCCCATTTAACTGCTGTGGTCCCACCACCTAAGGGGGAATGACAGCATCTCTGGCGACACTCAAGACACATCTTGCCATTTTTGTAAGCATGGCCAAGCTGCCGAAGAATAATTCACAAGGATGAAAATATTCTCTATTGTAAATGCCAAAGACGCATGAGTCTGGGCTGCTTTTCACTTTGCATTTCCCAGGGAAGCACTTGCAAAGAAGATGAGGCAACTGTGAAACGCTGCCCCCTGTTTCTGTTGGTGAGGGGCCGCCCACCCTTCACAGGTACAGTCCCTGTCTGCTTCCATTCCCTGCCAGAGCCAGCCCGGATCGCTCCCAGTTTGCAGCACTGCCTGCAACGCCAGACTAAGGAAACGCCTTTCCCACCCTCCTCCTGGAACAGACACCAGCTGGCACCCACGGAAAGTACACGGCAATGCCTCCTACTTGCCATTACTTAAATGCCACATCTTTATTTAAAGAGGAAAAACCCACCAACCTCATCCCCCAGAATGTTACATCCAGACATCTTTCAAACACAGCAAAACCATGTGCACCTTCCTCTGAGAAGTTCATGGCTGTTACTGTTGAAAAATACTTTCTAATTTTCCAGCTTATATGTCCACAAGAATTTCCTGGGGAAGGAGGAGCTACTCTCCCTTTTTTAGCCCATTTCTGTGCACTGTGCACGAGGCCTTCTCACCTTCTCAGCCACCCTGCTGACCCTGGAAATGTCCCTGCTGCTGCCCCCTTGGCAGAGCTGCTATTTGGCAACAAAACCAGTTTAAAACTGCCTTTAATCAAAATGCAATAAAGTGTCTTAAAGTTTGTAATAAGAAGATTCTGTCCCTCAGTTTTGTATCTAAAATTTTCGATTGAGGACATATTTAGGAAGATGCCATGAGAAGAGAGTGCAGTCAGAAGCAATCACCGTTTGTGTTTCAGAACTCTCAGGTTCTCCACCACTTTCCATCACTTTGGTAAATTCCACTCCTCACTACCTGTCAAGCACTTGGCATCTTTTGAAAACCAGGCAAATTATTAAGGAGCCTTAACAAGGTCTTCAGGATGTACCTGTCAGTCTCTTTTTTAAAATTTAAATATCAGGAGCTGTTTTAATTCACTGCATTTTCCATGTAGGTGGCAGTTTTCTTCTCAGTTACACCAGGCAAAATCCCAAACTTCCCTGAATTGCAGAGTAAATTGTGTTAAAAGTGCCTCAGCACCACATGTTACAAAGTTTAGGATATGGGAAGGTGAGTGTGTAAGGCTTACTGAAAAAATACAGATACTGAGATTTTCTTGAATTGCTGCAGTGTAACTGGAAACTCTCATATTTAGGAAAACTTGTATCTGAATTTTCCAGTTAGCTTTCAAGTAATTAAAAAAAAAAAAAATTGCAGTTTGATGCTCTAATAATTCCAAACATAGGGAAAGTTTGCCAGCTGGACAGACCTTCCAGATTAACTACAAGCACTTGGGCAATATCTTTCCTCATAATTTTAATGGATTTTAATTAAAGACACTTCTTAGAGCACAGCTTAAAGGAAGGAATCATCAAGAAGCTGGATCCTTCATGCCAGAGAAAGTCCTGGTTTGAGCCCTGCTCTGTGGACAGAGCTGTGGACAAGGCGGCTGCTGTGCCAACAGCGTTCCTGAAGGAACTGCCTTTGGTCTCCTCTGGAAAAAGTTATCCTAAATTACATATTTAAACTATTTAAGGAAAGAAAGTACAAGACCTAAATACACCTCGAGAATAACCTTTAGAACCTGCTTCTCCCTTTGCAGCTCACACAATATGAGTATTAATGAGCATAAATGTATTTAAGTATTTTTCGCTGCAAATCAGTAACTCCTGGGTATAACCCATGGAAGTAACTCCCTTCCCAGGGACAATGTTCTGCAGATTAAGGGTACTCCTACACCTAAGGAACACTTACAACTTATTAAACACGCAAAAGTGAAGGAAGGAAAATTGGTGAATACAAACTAATAAGGCCAGAAGAACCTGGTGAAAAACCCAATAGTTGCATTGTGGGTAAAAATAATGTTCCTTCAAAGACAGCAGAATAAATTCTAAGGGATAATGCAGCAATACATTTTGCTCTGACAGGCATCCCCCTGCCCTGATAATGTGCACATGTGGCTAAAAGAACAGAATTCACAATCCTTAGAAATATATCAAATGGAAACATTGATTGCACTAAAAAATGTATTAATGACAAACTGCACCTGCATTATTTTATTAATTAATGTTTAATGTCCAACAGAATGTAGTTTTGGAACTGACAGATTGCTGGATTGTTATCTCCCTTAAATTCTTTTCAATAAATTAAACCCCACCAATCTGCTATAGACACCCTTATAGGTACAGCGAAGGCATTTGATTTATAATGTTTCTAAATAGATGGCACTGTGATGAATTACCACTTCACAAGATTAGGAGGTTATTAGGTTGTGAGCTCTATTTTCTACTTCTTCACTTTTAAAGCTATGGTTCCCAAAAGAAAATCCTTGTGGATGTTGCCAATTTTACAACAAAGGTGATGTGTGGTGATACTGAAAATCATGGTTCTCTCTTTCTAGGCATGGGCAAAATAGGAGTTTTTTGGCAGCCTGCATGGGAACCTGGGGAGAAGCAATGCCAGGTACAAGATGCAGAGTAGTCCTTAATCCACACAAATACATTGCAAGGCAGGGGGTGGATTTTAACATGAGCATAGTGCAGGGAGATGAGAAAGGAGAGGGGATGAGGAGATGTGTGGCACTGACATTCATTTTCAAAAACCCACTAAAGAAGTTTGACTGTATGTGCAGAAGTGTGTGGACATGGCTTTGTGTATTGGGAAGAAATAGGTGGAAAGGACCTTAACCATCAACCTGGGTGGTTCATCTTTAGAAACCTCATCCATTCCCACAGTTTGTGTCACTATGTTCAATAACAGATTTCAAAGCTTTTTTAAGTAGACATTCCAGTGCCTGTGTGCACAAGTATGTGCTAGCACAAAGATGTTATCTTCAAGTTTGCTGGAAATAAGTACTTCAAATCTGAAATGTGTTATTTAAAACTGTTCTGTTAAAAGAGTAGTAAATTAAAAGACTGAGTGCCATTTTTCAAGCTGCCAGTACTCTTCAGAAATGAATTTTTAATATCTCTAATAGCATGTTTTCCTATGGATTACTAAAACCATAACCAAGGGAAACCATTATTATCAACATGAGTCCAGGGCATCAGACAGCTAATTAATAGGAGATCGCTCTTCTCCCAATTCCATGGTTTTTTTTAAATGTGAAGATCTCCATAACTGAATGTCATGCAAAATATTATGCAAAGCATCCAGCTTTTCTCCAAGATCAGCAGGAGCTGAGTGCCATTGGAAAGCATGTGCCAGTACAGAGTTGGAGGAGCTCTAATGTTTACTCATTGAAAGGCTACAAATGCAAATCGCAGTAGGACTCAGAATGGAGCCTGGGGGAATCCAAGAATAACTGAAGCCCAGCTGGAATGAAAAATCCTCTGGAGCAACAAATTCAGTATGTCAGGAAAAAAAAATTAGGTCTGAATTGAATAAAATCTTGCAAGCAGACTGGCAAACACAACAGCAAAAGTTATGCTCAGAGATGGAAACCAAAATAAAAAGGGGGGTTACCATGATGGGAATGGAGACCTAAAACACATTCATTAATTGCGTTCTCCCAAATTAAAACAAGGACACTGCCATCCCTAAACGTCTGAAAGGAACCAAGTGCCTCAGCCTTCTGTTGTCCATGCACAACCAAGCTTTCTCTGTGTCTTCCTAATGAAATATGTGCAATACCCAATTACCAATCAGTTGCAAATTAAAACACTATTTCCCAATAATATGATCCTGCTAACTGAATTTCCATGCAGCCCTTGGCACCCTGCTTTATGAGCAGTTCTGCCATCCATCCGTTCTTGTGCTGTCAGGTCTAGGGATGTGCTGAGCAGATGGCCAAGGATGCTGCCTGAATTCCGACTGCTGGTTTCCACACAGGCAGAGGTGGAGGGGGTGGGAACAAACATTTCCATATGGGGCGCAATTAAAATTAACCCACAAGGTGTCACTGTTGCTCCAGAGAAATTCAGCAACGGGGGGATTTTTCTGGGCATAACCTGAGACTGGGAGTGGGGGACTGACTCCAGTGGGGATACACCAGCAGGAGCTCTGGTTACTGTTCCTCCCTTTCCCAAACTCTACCCATGCCCACACCTTTAAAGAGAAATCCAACAGCACCACCTACCCAAATGCCACCAGTTGCTCCTTCCTTCTGCCAATTGCTCCCTGCTTGCTGTCCTGCTGCCTCTTGACAAATCCCCATGTTGGATGGAATCAGGCTCTGCCACTGCTCCACCTGGTGGAGCTGGCAAAATGAAGACAGCTGGTCCCAGGAGCTTTTAGATCCCAGTTTCAGCTGCCTCGGGGAACCAGAGAGCAAAGCTAATAGGAAACAAATCCACTGCTGATTACAGCACACAACTATGACCATGGGCTTCCTCGGGCCTGGCTGCTTTATTCCAATGAAATATTCACAGCAAAAATAAATACTTCAGTAAAACCTTCCAGAACATGTAATTTCAGAGCATGATTGGCTGTATTCAAGACTACATATTACCAATTTCAACCAAAAAAAAAAAAAAAAAAAAAAAAAAAAGGGGTCATAGCATTTACCCTGTATGGAAGCACGCCTACCGCAAATATTCCAGCATCCGTAGGAGCAAAGATTCAGAGTAAGCAAAAGCACATCCTCACAGTATCAGTGAGGCTATCTGTTTAGGCTTCCCTAAACGGTTGTCTATGGATTAACTGTGCCAGTTTGTTTTTCCCAAGCTATAAGAGAAGAGAGATCAGTGGCTCCTCTGTGTGTTTGATGATTCCATTGGAACTGCTTGGCACTGCTGCTGCAGGTGGATGTCCAGCTATGTCCATCAGTGTTGCATGTGTGGCATGAAAAGAGAAATAACTGTTCCTTGGGAGCCCTGAGTTTCCCTTTGGAGGAAGACACTGGCATTCTTGAAAGGAGAAGTTCTTAATTTTCTTGTTAAGCCAGTCTCAAAAGAAACCCCATCTGCACCATTTTCCACCTTTCACCCTTCAGGAGCTCTCAGGATAATGGGCTGGTTGGAAATAGAAATGCCAAGGCTTTGTGATTTCCAACTCCCCCAAAGACCAGTCACACTCTCTTTTGCTATGGAAGTGATCCCTTTGCTGTGGAACTGCTAAGGATTTAAGAACTGGAAATACAGTGAACAGAAACCTGTTCTCTGTCATGAGGCCCCTTGTGACACTGGCTGTATCTCTGCTGTTTTGGAATGGAGAGGATGGCCTAAGTACCTCTGTGTTAGAGGGTTCCCATATAAAGGTGTGTTGCTGCTGTGTGGCTGAAAGAATCAGACCCAGGTTTGGTAGCCCCAGAAGGAACCCCAATTTCTAGCCCAGAGCTCTCCTAGCTGGTATTTCTTTGAGTAAGACCTTCACAGAGCTAATACAGAGAACCACAACGTGCACAAACATTGGTGTTTAGGCCACGTGCTGCAAAGGCACCCCTGGGTTTGCTGTTAGCCCCCAAATCACACCAAAACTGCAGACTAAATGGACAATGCTGTGTAAGGTAGAGCAGTTTCAGTGTGCCCTGAACTCTCACTCTGTTTTAATCTGAATGCATTAAAAGCTCTCCAGAACCAAGTCAGTGTCTGTGCCCAGATATTTGTGCATTTATAGGGCACACGAGACTTCCACTACATAAATTCTGGGACCTCTTCTGGGCTCAGGAGTCCCTGCAGCTCATTCCCACACTGCCACTAGATCACGGCTCCAACAAGCAGGGAGCTGGAGCACAGACTGTCAGGACCTCATTTACTGAGTGTGGACATGGAGATAAAGCTGCCCACTGATGCCTGCCAAGCATCCCAGTCACATCCCATGCTGGGAATTCTGTTTTCCTACAGCAGTTACAGCTTCCATCCATCGTCCCCTGCAGAGGTGGCCTGAGGCTGCAGGTGCTGTGCTCAGCCAGGGCCTTGAGTGCCTCTGCCACTATGGACAGGCAAGGAAAGGAGGAGGAGAGGAGCCAATGCAGGAGTTATGTTTGGAGCTTGCCTGGACAGATGGATTAGTGCTTGCCCAATAACTGGCTCCAGTTCCCTGAGCTGTTAATAGCCTCAGCCTCTCCCAATGTTAGTCACAGAAATACTGCTCAGAAAATGGGGCCATTTCCTTTGCTGAGCTGGGAAGAACAGCCCCTCTAGACTGGGAATACCCTTCTCCTGCCTCATTGTCTCAGAGTCGTCCGAACACAGTAAATACGGCTTTGGAACTCAACTCTGGCCTCTGAACTGAACAGTAACATACCTAATACTAATTAATTTTACATTAAAGACTACCCAGCTATTGCTCTACATTTGTCAGCACTTCATACAGATATTCCTAATACTAGATTAGTATGGAAAATGTGTAAAAATTGGCTTGCTCCACTTGAATATGTTAGGTTATCTTTTCTGCAGACAAAAGACCCACTAAATAGTGAGCTTTCCTAGAAGATTGACCTGCTATATTAAAAAACACAAAAGCCACTCAAATTACCTCAAAGACATGGGAACCTTCTCTTTTCTAAAGGGAAGAATGACCCATGGATACTGCAGCAGGAATTGCTCTTCTCCTGTTTGTTATCCAGCAGAGGTCTTTACGTATCACATTACAGAATCATTCCATACTATTTCAGAGTTCATTTTCCCCCAGGTGCTCTCCACCCTGCCTGATAGTAATTATTTGTGATAGTTAACATTTACTGAACAGTACTGTAATATCCCTCCCAGCCATGGGGAAAGGGAGCCAATACCTCAGGTAAACACAGAGGGGTTTTCCCTGTGGAAAACCAGTTGTGCAATGTGTGAATCGCTGATTTCAGCAAGGGCTGGCTGCTCCACACCAGCACTGGCCCAGGCAGGGCTGCCTGTGGAGGGTTCTGAAAGGAGCACAAGCCATCACCTCCCTCAGGCTGGGCTGAGTTCGGACACAAGGAGCCAGCACAAAGCAATCAGTCACACTCTTAACTGCCTTCTCCTATGATCCTCCAGGTGTCAAAGAGGTCACACATCATCTCAAATCCTAAATATTTTTATTATGTCCAACTGATAGCAATGTAATTGAAACACATCTCTGAGTCAGGCCTTCCCTGACAGCAGTGATGTCCTCATGCACAAATAAATAAAAATCACGTAATTGCAGGCTCTATTTTCTCAGTACCCCTCCCATTTACTCATTTTTCATTAAAGCTTTTTCCAGCCCCTTATATTCCTTGTGTTTCTGCTGGGATCACTGCGGTAGATCTGAAAGGGGCTTGGACATGAAAGCAGCACAGCTCTTGCCCCTGTGAGTTTACAAATGGCTATCCTAAATCACAGCAAAAATCTGCCCAGGACACTGCCTCTGGAGACAGATAACAGTCAGGTAAAAGGGACACAATCAAGCACAGAGCCAGATTTTTCTTCTGTGCCCACCCAGCTTCCAGCAGCTAAGAGATTTCACAGTGCAAAGACGTGATCTTTGAATCTAGGAGACAAGGAAATGGATATTCCCTTCAGGTATTTGTGTAATCTCTTTGTCACCCTTATGAAACAACAGAGGGAAAGAAATTGGACATGGAGGTCCCACTTCAGCAGGAGGGAAGAGCCAGAGCTCTGGTGGTGCAGTCTCCTGGGCCCAGGCACTGAGTGTGGACAGGAGCACATGCAGGAGCCAGAGATGGAGGAAATGGCTGTCAGCTCCAAGCCATCATCTCATTTGTCACTTTTCTTATTCTACTGGTGGTAGATAGAATGAACCAAAGCTAATCACTCCAGCGGTACAGGTTAAAAAGAGTAATGGACAGCTGTTTATAACTAAGCCCTTCAGCTGAGCCACGTTTGCTGATACCAATTTTAAAAAAGTTTATTACAACTTGATTTCTAAGTTGTTACTAATGACCCACAATGTCTTTACATGAGAGCACTGGTTATTCATAGTGCAAGCAGAATTTAATCACAGGTATGAAATGATAAATGATGAGCAAGTAAGTCCACAAAGACATTACAAATTGGCATTACAAAATCCTGACTGGCAGCAGGAACTAATGATTCCCAGTGACCTTCTCTGCCCAGAAGTCTTAAAACCAGATTCTTAAAAACAAACAAGTGGGAGTTAAGTGTACTTAAGTGCACATGACATTGCTCATGACTTGGTTTAAAACACACACACAAAAATAGGAAGAAAACCCTGTCAATAAGACAGTTCCGAGTTGTCCCAGCTGATTAAAAAAGCCCGGCCCAGTTGTCGCATCAACATCCAGGTTTTCTACTTGGTGCCATACTTGTCATAAAAGGCTGTCAAGGGGAAGTCTTTCCATTGCATTGCAT
>VZTI01005141.1:6492-20405 GCA_013397865.1 Struthidea cinerea
CCAGGGCACATCAGGGCGTGGCAAAGGATCCCAGAACTTCCGTGATTTCCCCCCCTCTTCTCCAGGTCTTCTGCGGCTGCTCCATCCCCCCAGAGGAGGGAGGGGAGGGTCTGGGGGGACCCCACGCTGGGGTTTCAGGGGTCCCTGTGGCTCCAGGAAGCAGCGGAGCTGCAGCTCATCCTGGCACGGGAGCAGGACTCCAGCACCCGAGTCCCCCCATATCCCACACTGGGGGTCCCCCCCCGGTGCGGAGACCCCGGAGCTGCCGGGCTCAGCTCACGGCCCCCGGCTCCAGGCTCCCGTTGGCAGCTGCTCCCCGGGCCGGGGTGGACGAGGCCGTTTCCTGCGGCTGCTGCTGCTGCTGGTGGTCATCCCGGGGCCCCGGCTGGTACGGGAGGTGACCCTGCTGGGGACAGGACAGGGACGGTGCGGTGGCTGTGGTGGGACACAGCCGGGGAAGGTGTCGCTCCCACACGAATTGGTCATTCCATGGGATGGGAGCACCAACAGACCGGGAGACGCTTCCTGTGGGCTCCTGCTTGAAACCAACGGCTACAGCAAACCGGGGGTCTTCAGTCAGAGCCTGGGCTGGGGTCCCCCCCACCCCAAAACTCAGCTCTCATGACAGGGGAGGCAGGAGAGGGGGGTGGGTGACATCACCAAAGAGGACATCCTGTGGGCACATCCCAAAGAAGCTCCAGGCAGAACAACAGGAGCAAATTTCAGTTACCCAGTGAAGACTCCCAGGGAAGAAAGGAGAACCCCTGGCCTGGGAAACAACTCCCCTAAAAAGCCCCAGCTGGGATTAAGAGGTTCCAACAGCAGGCAACCCCCTTGGCCAGACATCCCCAGTGTCCCAGACATCCCCACCCAGGACACGGGTGGCACTGAGCCACCCACGGAGCCACGTCGGGGGCCGGGCTCTGGCCGCCACCGCCAACCCCGGCACTCCTAATGCCATCCAGACCATGGGCACGCCCAGGCTCTGGAGCTGCTGCATGGGAGAGGAGCCCCCCGGGCTTGTCAGCCTGGTGGGAGGAAGGGGGGAGGGGGTTTCCTGCTGGGAAAAACCCATCCCGGGGTGGGTGACAGCCCCACCCGGCCGTACCTGCGCGGGCAGCTCGGCCGGAGGGACAAGCGGGGCGGAGGAGCTGCCCCTGTCCGTCTCCTCCAGCGCCAGGATGTCGATGGGAGCCTCGGCCATGTCCCGCAGGGACGGATCGAGGGTCACGGAAGGGTCAAAGAGCAGAGGGGAAGGGGGGCACTGCATCCCATCGCCCACCACGTCCAGGTCCTGGCAGGGAAAACAGGGGAGCGGCTCATCAGGAGGGGTCTGAGGAGACTCCAGTGCTCTAAAGCAGCAGGAAAGGGAGGAGAAGTCCAAGGGAGGAGGAGGAGGAGTGGGCACCATGCCCATGAGACCCCTGGCCAGCAGCCAGGAACAGACCCCAGCAACCCCCTCCTCCTCCTCCTCCTGGAATGCCGTGATCCCGGCTGGCACTGCTGAGGACACGGTGTGGGTCACACCACCCGGAGCCCAGCATGATGTGCTGTCCCCGAAGTGTCCCTCCAGCACCTGGAATGGCTTTGATGGGGTCTAACCAGGCCCTTCTGGGGACCCCCAGAGCAGTCCCCTGTCTCCAGGTTTTCACACGCATTCCTGGGGACCCCCGGAGCAACCCCTGCTCTCCAGGATGCCACAAACATTCCAGGGGACACCTGGAACATCCCCACCCTCTCCTAGGATGTCACACCTCCTCCGCCTGCCCTGACACCACAGATGGGGACGGACAGGCTCTGAGGACTCCTCCATCTGCCCTCCCTGATGAGGGGAGAGGTTGGGATTTGTTTTGGCTCCAAAGGGAGTTTGACACGAGGGCGAGATTCCTGCGACTCACGAGTGGCGCTTCCCCAGCCTGGCACGACGTGAGACACAACACAGATGCCCCCAGCAGCTTCCACGAATCCGCAGCGCTCCAGAGGGAGCTCGGAGCCCTCTCAAAGGACAGGATGAGGGAAAACAGCCCTGTTTTTCCTTTCTAACCCAAAAAATCCACCTCCTGTTCACACAGAAAGGGGCTGGGATCTGATCTGAGCCCCCTCCCAGCCTGACCCCGCTCAATCTCCCGGCTCCTGCTGCTGGAATCCCTCCTCCATCACCAAACTCCAAAGCGCATCCCAGCTTTGCCTCCAGCAGCAGGGCTCGGCAATCTCGGGAGCAGCCAAACACCGAGGGGACACCTCGCTCACAGGAGCAGCTCCCACGGAGCCTGGGGCTTTGCTTTTGGCTAAACGCACTCCTGAGGCTTTGAAGTGCGCTGGCGTCGACGCAGGACGCCACAATTGTCTGGGGATTAAAATCTTCCTGTTTTCCTCATGTGAGAGAAGGTGGGGGGGAAAAAAATCCTCTTTTTAAGAGGCCCCTAAAGGGATTTAAATGAGCACAGCCATTCCAAAGGAGCAGCCACCAATCCTGGAATAGCTCCCAAACCTTCCACATTCCTGCATTCTCAGAATCCCAGGATGCTCTGGACTGGGAGGGAATGTAAAGCTCATCCAGTTCCACCCCTGCCATGGGCAGGGACACCTTCCACTGTCCCAGGCTGCTCCAGGCCCTGTCCAGCCTGGCCTTGGACACTGCCAGGGATCCAGGGGCAGCCACAGCTTCTCTGGGCACCCTGTGCCAGGGCCTCCCCACCCTCACAGGGAGGAATTTATTCCAAATATCCCACCTAGCCCTGCCCTCTGGCAGTGGGAAGCCATTCCCTGTGTCCTGGCACTCCATCCCTTGTCCCAAGTCCCTCTCCAGCTCTCTGCAGGTACTGGAAGGGGCCTTAAGGTGTCCCTGGATCCCTCTCCTCTCCAGGTGAACACCCCCAGCTCTCCCAGCCTGGCTCCAGAGGTGTTCCAGCCCTCGGAGCAGCTCCGTGGCCTCCTTTGGCCTCGCTCCAGCAGCTCCTCCTGCGCCGAGAATCCCAGACCCGGATGCAGTATCCCAGGTGGGCTCTCAGGAGGGCAGCTTTCCTGTGGGACCCACTTACATCGCTGAATTCCAGAGGCAAACTCTCCGTGGGCTGGAGCTCGGCCGCGCTCAGGTACAGGTCCGTGGGAGCAGCTCCCAGCTCCTGGGGGACAGCCAGGACCTGCTCCGGGACGTACATCTGGGGGGGCAGGCGGAGGTGCAGGGGGCAACAGGGCTCCTCAGAGAGGCTCACGGGCACGGGCTTGTTGCAGGGAACTTCCTCCGAGCCCTGGCACGGCTTGAAGAGCGTCTGGTTTGTATCCTGGCAGATATCTGGCAAGAGGCGGTCAAGGAAAGCGGCAGAGGCACGGCCAGAGACACGGCCAGAGGGATGAATGCCGAGAAACGCTCCCAACTCCCCCACAAACAGTGTTAAACCACCCCCAATTCCTCCCAGATCAGCAATCCAGAGCCCAGAGCTGCACCCCAACTGCCCAGGGATGTGGGTGACGTAATTTCCATGATGGAAAACTGGGACAGCAGCCACAGCCCCCCCCGTGGGGGCTGGGAGATGTGGCTGGATCCCTGTGAACCACTCGCAGATCCTCAGATGGATGGCACAAAGGCACGGGATTAACTTTTGTTTGCAGACATCCATGGAAAAGGATCAGCTCCAGCCCCACAGGCAGGGAGATCCCAGCGCACACAATGCCTTTCCCACAGCCAGGAGTTCAGCTGTGGTATTTCCATCTTCCCACTGCATTTTCCTTCCCAATGGAAAACCTGTTCCTGCCAGAGGTGTAAATGGGATTTCCTGCCTTTAATCCCAAACAGAAACGCTGCTTCAATTGCATCACACTTGCAGAGCAATCCAGAGGCAGAGGAGCTACAGATCAAACCCCATCCTGCTCTGATCCCATCACCTTCCAACCCTTTCCTCCTCTTCCCACTCCTTCCTCTTCCCACACCCATCCTCTTCTTCCAAGCCCCACTCTCTTCTGATCCCATCCTCCTCTTCCAACCCCTCTCTTCTGACCCCATTCCTCCTTTTCTACCCTTTTCCTCTTTTAATCTTTCTCTTCTTCCTATCCCTTCCTCTTTTCCCTACCCCCATTCACTTCTTCCAACCTCTTCTTCCAGCTCCTTCTTCCTCTTCCATCCCTCTTTCTCCTCTTCTGATTCCCATCCTTTTCTTCCAACCCCTTCCAACCAGGATCACCCCAACTGCTCTCCAGCTTTGGGGAGGGTCACGCTGCAATTTCCTCACACATCACACACAGCGTGGGAGAGGGGAAAAAATTCCCAAACCCACACAAACTGGGAAAAGACACCAAGCTGAAGCCAGTTTCTTCAGCTGTCTAGGTTTGAGATTCACCCTTCCCTCCTCTCCTCCCTGCTCCAAGGATTTCTCATGAAGCCACTTCCTGGCAGAGCCATAATCCAGGCTGGCAGCAACGACGGAGCCCAGCCCAACAGAGACGGACCCGGGACACCCAAGAGCAGAGGTGGTGAGGGACCAGGGCGTGGGGAAGGCAGATTTTCATCTCCTGGAGCAACTCCCAGCTCCGACTTTACTGGTAGCCAAAAGCACAGATTGCCAAGAGGTCAAAAAATCCCAGGCTCCATCTGGAGCCTCCCAGCCTTTCCCCATCCCTTTAGTGCCCTGTCACAAACAATCCAGCTCCTGGAAGCCAACAGAGCCCGAGAGCCTCCCGAAAAGCCGCAGATGTTATCAGATGTTATCGGCTGCCCGAGGAAAAGCTTGTTTGTGTGAGAGTCAGCTGAGAGCTCCCGCCAGACCCAGCTCCTCCCCTCCCTCCCGGGAGCGGCAGCTGCCAACGGCAGCTTCTCCAGCTGTTTTATGGGATTTCTCTTCTTTATTTTGAGGTCTGTGGTGGTTAGAGAGAAACAAAGACAGCTTCCAGCTCCTGCTCCCTGCACAGGGCTGGGGGAGTCTGACAACTCCAGGGACAAAGCGAACCCAGGGGCTCTCAAAAATCCAGCATCTCCAAAAAATCTGAAAGCTCTTCCAGACCCAAGAGCTCCCAAAAACTCACGAGCTCCTGGAGACCCAGGAGCTCCCACAAATGCAGAAGTTCCCACAAACCCAGGAACTCTGATAAACCCGAGAGCTCCCACAAATCCAGCACCGCCCACAAACCCAAGATCTCCCAGAGATCCAGAAGCTCCTCCTCACCCAGCCCTGGGACGCAGCGCCAGAACTTGTCCTGACTCACCCCACTGCTCATTCCTGCAGCTCCAACCTGATCCAAACCCGGACACATCCACCCATTCCTACAAGAGTGGAGGGAGCAGACGCACCCAGGGCAATGCTGGGGTCACGGATCCCATGTCGGGGGCTGATCCCCGAGCTGGGGGATCCTTGATCCCATACAGGGATCCCTGAGCTGAGGGATCCCAGTGGAACTTTCAGTGCTGGCTCTCCAATAGCTGAGGCTGATTTGGGAAGTGGAACAGCTCGAGGCTGTTCACACACACACACGAGAACCTTTCCAGGGGTCACGGAGACTGAGCTGGGCCATAGCAGCTCCAAACAGGCTCGGAATTACCCCTCCAGTTCCTCCCAAAAACCCCCAAGGCCACGCTCTGGTGTGTGTGTCCTCAGGTTGGGGGCAGGCTCTGCTCCCAGGGAACAAGGGACAGGACAAGAGGAAACAGTCTCAAGCTTTGCCAGGGGACATTCAGGGATTTCTGAACTCATCAGGAGGAATTTCTTCATGGAGAGGGGGGGTCAGACATTGGAAGGGCTGCTCTGGGAGGTGGTGAAGTCTCCATCACTGAAGGGGATTCATGCACATCCCTCACGGCTCAGGATCTCTGCTTCCAAGTGCAATGCCCACCCCTTTTGGATGCTCTGGACCCAGGAGGCCACGGCAGGACCACCCCAGCACCAGCCCGGCCCTTTGTTGCTCCCGCACGAATTGGCTGTTCCACGGGATGGGAGCACCAACAGACAGGGAGACGTTTCCTCTGGGCTCCTGCTTGAAACCAACGGCTACGGCAAACCGACGGCCTTGATTCAGGGCCAGAGAGGGACACAGGAGGCACAGCCACGGGGCAAAGTGCTGGCAAGCAGCTGGGAACAGCCTCAGGACCAAAGGATACGTGTGAGGCAGTGCCGGGTCATCGGGAGGGACTGGTTGGAGCATCGGACGTCATCGACAAAGGCCAAGCAGCGCTGGCTGGAGCGGGTGGTGTGTGCCTGAAATCGTGGAATGCTTTGGGTTGGGAGAGACCTTAAAGCTCCTTAAACTCCCGTTCCCATGGGCAGGGACACCTTCCACTATCCCACGGTGCTCCAAGCCGCATCCGACCCGGCCTTGGACACTTCCAAGTGAGGGGACAGCCACAGCTTCTCTGGGCACCCTGTGCCAGCGCCTCCCCACCCTCACAGGGAGGGATTTGCTCCCAATATCCTACCTAAACCTCTCATCTCTTAGCTTAAAACCATTCCCTCTTGTCCTGTCACTGCCTGTCTATGTAAAAACTCCCTCTCCCTCTTTTTAAGCCTCCTTTAGGCATTGGAATGGACTCACTCAGACCCAGGAGCTCCCAAAAACCTGAGAGCCTTGACAAACCCATGAGCTCCCACAAACCCATGAGCTCCTACAGACCCAGGAGCTCCCAAAAATCCCCAAGCCCACAAATACCCTGAGGCCCCCAGCTCCCTCCCCTCCCTCAGGAGTTTTCCAGCCCCTTCTCCTCGCACTCCAGTCCCTTCCCCAGCTCCGTTCCCTTCTCTGGACTTGACTCTCAGTGTCTTTCTTGCTGCAAGGAGCCCAGAACTGACCCCAGGATGCAAGGTGTGGACACCAAGAGCTCCCACGGACCCGAGAGCTCCTGCAGACCCAGGAGCTACCACAGATCCACAAACTCCCACAAAGCCACAAGCCTCAACAAACCCAGGAGCTTCTCCAAACCCAGAAGGGGCGACAGCCAGGGCTGTCCTTGCAGGAAGGGGGAATCTGCCAGGGCCTGGGATCACTCCCAGAAAGACAGGAAGAGGAGAGACCCATCCAGGACGTCCCCACGGACCTGCTGGGCCGCGCCGTCGGTGGCCAGGACCCTGCGCTCCCGGAGCTGCCGGTGCAGCAGAGCCTCCACCCCGTAGCGCTGCCGGTAGCGCCGGAGGCACTTGAGCCGCTTCAGATTCTCCCTCTCCTTGGCCATCAGCCCCTCGGGCCCTGTCAGGAGGCTGCTCCCTGCAGAAATAAAGGAAGAGTCAGGAATCTCCACCCACCTGCCTGTTTTTTTCTGGCATCGAGAGCCCAGAGCAGCCTCCGAGGGCTCCATCCACAGCACCAAGGGGAAGCGCAGCTTTGGGTGAGGCGCTCGGCGGTGCAGGCTCCATCCCAAAATTTATCCCGACCTCTCCGCACGCACCGGGAGCGCTTGGGGCCCACGGAGTATTTTTAAAACCTCCTTTAAAAATAATCCAGCCACTCCCATCCGTTGTGATTTCAGCAGCAGAATAGAAGCTCGTCAGATTCCAGGTCGCTCCTGTGCGAGTTCTGGAAGCTTCCCGCCAGCATTCCCGGTGTAATTACAGGGCCACGCTCAGGATCTGCTTTTCTCTGACTCGCTGGCTAAAAAGAGTTCTGCAAAATTGGTATGTACCAAACTCCTGGTTATTTTTACTCGAGCCTGAGCTGAATTATGGCGTTTTCCAGGATGAGCTATTAAAGGATGATGCTGGAAAAAAGAGAGTCCTTCGCTCTGCAATACTTGGGGATCAGTTATACAACTCGGTTTTGCCTCTGTTGAACTGGGAATTCCTGCTCCCAAGAGCACATTCTGTACAGGGAGAATGCCAGCAGAGGCAGAGGGAAAGCTGCATCCATGCTAAGGAGGAATATGCCAGTGCAGCAGCACTGGTGTTACTGAAACCAACTCCTGTCCACAGACCAAGGGCCTTATGGACGAATATTTTTCGTTCGTAAAAGGAAAAAACAGGAAATCCCAGTACAAAATAAGCACTTTTGTCTCAGAACTAACATTACAGCTCATTTCCTGCCAAGGCTGCAAGCTCTGAAGAGCGAAGAAAAGCACAAGCTTTGGAACCCCAATGATACGGATCTCTGGGCACGGGACCAGCACAGAATCATGGACTCCGAAGAGCTCCCCAGGATCAGAGTCCAACCTGTGACTAATCCCCACCTTGTCAGCCAGAGCAGAGCACTGAGTGCAATGTCCAGTTGTTCCTTGAACACCTCCAGGGATGGGGACTCCACCACCTCCCTGGGCAGTTCCAATGCCTGAGCACCTTCTCCCTAAAGAAATCCTCTTGATGTCCAACCCAAACCTCCCCTGGCACAGACTGAGGCCATTTCCTCTTGTCTCATTGTCTCATGGAGCAGATCCTGACCCCCATCTGGCTGCACCCTCCTGTCAGGGAGTTACAGAGAGTGAGATGGTCTCACCTGAGCTTCCTTTTCTCCAGGCCTCAGGATTTTAGCTTTGATGTTTCTCGTATCCTGTAAACCTTCAGTGTATAATTCTGAACTCCAGACAGACTGTTAGCTGCTGTTCTCCCACTTTGGTCAGGCAAAACAGTTCCTCTCTAGGCCTGAAGCTCAAGGACACCTCACTGTCTCAGGCCCCGAGCAATGTAAACAACAGTGAGTTGGGGGGGAGCAAACTTGGAGTAAATTACTTCATTACCTGAAGTTGTAATTGAAGGATTAACCCCCGATATGCAAATGGACCAAACCCATAAAAGTATGAAAATCCAGGACCTGACATCCATTTTGGGGGGAGCTCCTGAGGGCTTTGACTGCCCTGAATGTACCTGAAGGCCCTTCAATAAACAGAACTGCTTTTACTCTCTTAATTTTGTCTAGCCTCTTTTTAGGTAGTCCCAAAAAGGCATCAGGCTCAGCCCCTGTCAGCTCCCTCAGTCCTCCAGACCCTTCTCCTTGTGCTCCAGCCCCTCAATGAAACACCTGCTCTGAGCGTGGAACCCTCCCCTGATCCTGCTCTGAAATCTGCCTTCAGAAAGGCCCAAACCCCTGTTTTTTAGCAGATTTCTGTGCACGCCCTGAGGCAGGAGGTCCCGGGCTCACCGATGGCCTCGTGCTCTCCCTTCCGGCTGTGCAGGAAGCGGCGCTTCTTCTCCTTCAGCAGGTGCTGCAGCCGCTTGAACTGGTCGATGTAGAGGGACTGCAGCCGGATCAGCTTCTCCCGCATGATCAGAGCCACCTCCTCGGCCGTGTACACACCAGCGTGCCTGGAAAACCCACGGAAGAGGGTCTGCTCGGGAGGGTCCCTGGAGACTGATCCCCCCCAAAGCACGTTGATCCCTGAAGGGTGTGCGGATCCCATGGGTTTTTTCCGCTGAAGAGTCTGGGGGTTCCTCAGGGATGAGCCCCAAAGGGTGTGGGGGTCCCTTGGGGCTGTCCTCCAAAAGGGTGTGGGGGTCTCTCAAGGCTGAACCCACAAAGGTGTGGGGGTCCCTTGGGGTCGTTGCCACAAAGGGTGTGAAGGTCTTTCAGGGCTAAACCCCAAATGATGCGGGGGGGTCCCGTCAGGCTGCTCTCCTGAAGGATGTGGGGGTCTCTCAAGGCTGAACCCGCGAAGGCTGGGGGGAATTCTCTCGGGATTGTTCTTCCAAAGGGTTTGGGGGTGACTCAGGGCTGATCCCTCCCCCAGACAACACTGATGTTATTGGGAGAATTCTGGGTTACACCATCAGCAAGTGATGAGCTGAAATACTCAATTTCAGGCTTTTTTTAAGAGAAGGGATCACCCAGAGAAGCTGCCTAGAGATCCACCCCACTCTGGAAGAGGATGAGCAGCAAATGCTTCCCAGAAAACCCCAGCTCCAGGACAGCCAACGAACCACGTGGGCACAAATCCACAAAAAACCACTGATGCCACCACCTTTTTAACACAACCACCGTCCCCTGGAGCCACAGTGAGCCCAGAACACCTAACACGTGTGTGGAAGGCACCTCAGTGAGCCCAGAACATACAACATGTGTGTAGCAGGCAGCAGCCACCACGGAATCCCAGAGGCTGAAAAGCTCTCCAGGATGGAGTCCGACCTGTGACCGACCCCCACCAGAGCCCCGAGTGCCACATCCTGTCATTCCTTGGACACCACGAGGGATGGAGACTCCACCACCTCCCCCGGCAGTTCCAATGCCTGACAACATTTTCCATGAAGAAATTCCTCCTGATGTCCAACCTGAACTTCCCCTGGCACAGACTGAGGCCGTTTCCCCTCGTCCTGTCCCTGGTTTCCTGGGAGCAGAGCCCGACCCCCACCTGGCTGCAGCCTCTTGTCAGGAAGCTGTGCAGAGCCAGAAGGATCCCCCGGAGCCCTTTTTCCAGGCTGAGCCCCCCCTCACACGGATTTAACTCCCCAACCCACTTGAGGGGATCCTCCTGGTCGCTGTCGATGCTGTCAGCCTCGCTGTCAGGGTCCCCGCGCCACGTCTGCTCCACGGTGACAGGGTCCTGCTCGCAGTCACTCCAGCTGTCCTCGTCTGCAAGACACAGCACCGGAGTCACAGGACACCGTCCCACATCCCAGGATGGCCGGGGACACCCCGGAGCTCGCCTCCATAGAGCTGAGCCGGCTCTGCCTCATGCCAAGAGGGAGTTCTCCACCCCAAAACTCCGAGTGATGGACATGGAGCAGGAAACTACAGGAAACCTCCCAGCTTGGAACAGCCAGAATGCACTGGGAGCGACGCTCCAGCCCTCCAAGGAACCATGGAACTCCGGTGGCACTATTTAGCAGCCCAACTAACATTTCCATGCTAAACCTGCAGGATTTGGGTCTGGCAGCACGATTTCTCTGCAGGTGAGACAGGTCAGGCTTAACAAAACCCCAGCTTTTACTCCCAGACCACGGGATCCTTTTCCCACTGGATTTAAGAAGGGATATTCTTGGCTTTCCCACACAGGGCAGCCGGGCACTGCCTTTGGGCTCAGTCCTTACCCAGGATGCGGCTGGCCTCGCTCCGGCTGCTCTCCGTGCTCTGGGAGCCCAGCTCTGCCCGGGCGTAGGAGCTCAGCTGGCACAGGAGGGTCTCGCCCACGGGCCCGGGGTTGGATTTCTTCACCTGAGCCTGGAGCGCCAGCGCGTTCCGCCGGGCGTGCTCCGCGCAGAACGAGGTGCTGCGGGACGAACCACGAGCCTGTTATGACCCCCAGCCCTCAGCCAGGCAAGGAAGCGTGGAATAATTCGGGTAGGGAGAATCTAAAAGCTGATCTGAGCCCCCTCCCAGCCTGACCCCGCTCAATCTCCCGGCTCCTGCTGCTGGAATCCCTCCTCCATCACCAAACTCCAAAGCGCATCCCAGCTTTGCCTCCAGCAGCAGGGCTCGGCAATCTCGGGAGCAGCCAAACACCGAGGGGACACCTCGCTCACAGGAGCAGCTCCCACGGAGCCTGGGGCTTTGCTTTTGGCTAAACGCACTCCTGAGGCTTTGAAGTGCGCTGGCGTCGATGCAGGACGCCACAATTGTCTGGGGATTAAAATCTTCCTGTTTTCCTCATGTGAGAGAAGGTGGGGGGGAAAAAAATCCTCTTTTTAAGAGGCCCCTAAAGGGATTTAAATGAGCACAGCCATTCCAAAGGAGCAGCCACCAACCCTGGAATAGCTCCCAAACCTTCCACATTCCTGCATTCTCAGAATCCCAGGATGCTCTGGACTGGGAGGGAATGTAAAGCTCATCCAGTTCCACCCCTGCCATGGGCAGGGACACCTTCCACTGTCCCAGGCTGCTCCAGGCCCTGTCCAGCCTGGCCTTGGACACTGCCAGGGATCCAGGGGCAGCCACAGCTTCTCTGGGCACCCTGTGCCAGGGCCTCCCCACCCTCACAGGGAGGAATTTGTTCCAAATATCCCACCTAGCCCTGCCCTCTGGCAGTGGGAAGCCATTCCCCCTTGTCCTGGCACTCCATCCCTTGTCCCAAGTCTCTCCATCTTCCCTTCAGCTCCTTCAGGCACTGGAAGGTCACAGTTAGGTCACCTCTGAGCTTCTCTTCTCCAGAACAATCCCAATTCTCTCAGCCTTTCCTTCTAGGAGAGCTGCTCCATCCCTCTGCTCAGCTTGGTGCCTCTCTGGACTCGCTCCAACAGCTCCATGTTTTGCTGTGCTGGGGGCAGGGCTGGAGGCAGCTCTGGATGCAGGGAACAACCCCTGGCACCTGCAATCTCTCTCACAGAGCTGGCTGCAGGTCCAGCCTGGGAATGCTGAGAGCCCACCCAGCACTGTGGGAGTGCCACCTCTGGCACCAGCAGCAGGCAGAGAAAAGAGCCTCCAGTTAAAGCCAGTGAGGTGGGTGAGTTTTTGAGCTCTTCTGCTTCCAAACATTCTCACTGGACTCTGCCTTCCCCACAGTTTATGGCACAGGGACCGGGGTGGAGACAAGCACTGTCCACATCCCTGCAAATCCCCGGAAGCACCGCTCCCGTGAGGAACCTGTGCTCTACCGCCACGTCCACAACTGCTCCATCCCCTTCCATCCCCAGCACTCGGAGCATTTCAAAGACCTCAGGGCAGCAGCAGCAGCAGCAGCAGCAGCAGAACCAGGTCAAAGCTCCACAGGGACCCGAGTGGCTGCGCTGGGGATTATCCACTGGCACGGGCAGCGGGAAGCGCTGGGATGAGGGAGGGACGGCCCAGACGGATCCAGTGCGGGGCCTGGAGCACTGCAGCCACCTTCTGCTTGGCCAGGGCACAGCCCACGGTCCCAGAATGACTCCATGGAGTCTTTTTCCAGCTTAAAAACACTTTGGAAAAAGGGAGATGCTTCTCAGAGGTAACCCAAGTGCAGCAGCTGAAGGAGAAGAATCATGGAATATCCCAAAAGGGACCCACAAGGGTCACCAGGTCCAATTCCTGGCCTTACACAGGACATCCCAAAATCCCACCACGTTCCTGGGTGCATTATCCAAACATTCCTTGGGCTCTGGCAGGGTCGCAAACGCGACCACTGCCCTGAGGAGCTGTTCTAGTGCTCAACTGGGGGGAAGAACCTTTTCCCAAAATCCAATATAAATCTCCCCTGACCCAGCTCCAGCCGTTCCTTCAACAGGGAAGACAAAGAGAAAAACCTCCCCCTGCCTGTTCTAATTCCATAGGGTTTGGAACTGGAAAACCAGGAGGCAGAGCCACTCACCCGTCCTTCTTCTCGGGCTTGGGAGCGGCGTTGGGACAACGCTTCCCATTCTTTGTGGACACGTAGCTGCACTGTTTGAAGGGAGCATTCCTGTCCTCGAGGATGTGCTTGATGCAGAATTCCTGCCCTTCCAGGCGGGGCTGGGAGCAGGGCCGGGGAGCGAAGGCGCAGGCCAGGGGCTCCTGGGGCCGTGGCACCGGGGTCAGGCGGCCTCTGCTCGTCGGCAACACGTGGATCCGGATCCTGTTCATGCCGACGCTGCAGGAGAGGCGCAGAGCAGGGAAAGGGAATGAAATAAACCGCCGATAAAATGAAAAGCAGCAGCAGGAAATTAATTTGAATAAAAGTCTGACCCCTTTAGCAGAAGATGAGGCTGCTCCTATGGAGGTAATTCCCAATAATGTTCCAGGGAACTTCTAGCCCTGCAGAAATCTGAGTGGGATCCTCTTCCCCCAGGGCACCCTCAGCGCATCTCCTCGGCGCTCCCAGTGCCCGCCGTCGCCTCTATCCCGATGTATCCCGGTGANNNNCCGATGTCTCCGGGTGGCCCGCCCTGCCCCGCTACCGGTGCCCATCCCGCCTCAACCACGGTCTATCCCGGTCTTTTCTGCTGCTCATGCCGGTCTATTCCCGCCTCCATCCCGGTGTAGCCCGGTGCCCACCTTGCTCTATCCCCGGCTTTATCCCGGTGCCCATCCTGATCCACCCCAGCCTCTCTCCCGGTGCCCATCCCGGTCTATCCCCGGCTCTATCCCGGTGCCCATCCTGTCTCCCCGAGCCCCGCCCGCCCTACCCC
>VZTI01005143.1:0-12360 GCA_013397865.1 Struthidea cinerea
CATCCTGTCAGGACCCATGGACTGCTTGATGTCAGGTTTGCCTAGGTGTTATCCAATCTAATAATCCTTGACCAAGGGAAAGTCTTCCTTCCAGTATTCCTTTACCCTAGTCTCCTGGTTCAGAGATTCCTGAGGGCTGATCTTGTCTATTCTATGATTTTTAGTCTTTATATGCCATGACTTCAGGATGTATGAACTGATTACTTCTTTAGAATGGAAAATCTGAGACCTAACTTTCTTGTATTAAATTCTTTAATAAACATATGAATAAGGAATATGTCCTCTTTTGATACTAAGAATCACGCTTATGAGTACTGAAAATTTAGTGTCACTGAATGGCATGCAGAATAAGGGAGAATGACAGTATCATCATATTAAGATAGTAAAAAAAAAAAAAAATCTGCTATTGTCAGGTCTACATACAGCTAAGCATGTCATAGTGTTAATTTGAGAGTACCTTGACAACTTTTTAAAGCTTACATACTGCAGAATGGTATTTTCTATTACCTCAGGTGCAGTATTTTTTTTTTTTTTAACAAAATTATCTTGATTTTGTGAATAAGACAAAAAAAATTGCACTGGACACTAAAAAAATTCTGATAGTTCTTTTTGTCATCAACACTGTACATTAATGACTTAATAGTCAATACGAACTGGCCTTTGTTTTGGAATTATCCTTTATCATCTTGTGGGGAAGCTCTCATGGAGACTCAAGAAGGGCTTTGTCATGACTTAATGGAATTTATGAGAAAGGAATTGGGTGCTGATGGAGAGCAGAACTGGAAAGAGGAAAGAAGGAACACGTTAGAACAGTGACTGTGATTGGACAACTGGTCTTGAGGCCAAGACTGGAGAAGGAGTCCTCCATACTGCTTCTTCACCCTGTTTCCACTTCTGTGTTATGGGAAAGAGATAATGCATCAGCAATAACCTGCTTAAGAGCACAACTCTATTTAACATCCTGACCACCTGTTTAGTGAATGAATCAAAAACCCAAGCAAAACAAAAGTCTATCAGGTGAAACATAAGTTGTGCCATCAGCAATCTTTGGCTCAGTAGGTGCAGAACCCATACCTAAAACTAGAATTAACAGGTTAAGTTGTCCTGGAATTATTGTGTTATTCTGCACAAGGAACAGCATTTTAAAACCCTGTCATGTACATTTTGCTGATAGGTTTCATGCTATTTACATGGGATAGAAAAATGTAATTACAAAGGGTAGAAAAATATCAAGTTCCTTTTTTGCCAAGACCCATCCGTTTGCGTTCATCTAATCCTACTGTTTCTGGCTTTGAGTTTTATTCATTCCTTTTTTATCCATGCCTCTAAACATGTCTATCTCTTCATCTGTAGACATTCCCCTCTGCTGCTGCTGCCTAAATTACAAACTCAGAAAGAGCTCTTTTGCATCTATGAGTGATGCCTTCTTCCAAAGTCTGCATATCCGTATCTAAATCTCTTTCTCTTCAACTTGTTCTCTGTCTGACTTCTGTAATGTTTTCTTTTATCTTCCTTACAGTGGGTTCTATTTTGACCACTTATCTGTTCCTGGCTTATGCAGAGAGAAGTATCTGACAACACTGGACAAATATCCAGTTATCAGCTTACTGATATCATTTCCAGTTATCCAGTTATCAGGTCAAATATCAGCTTAGTGAACTTACTCAGTTACTGGCTCTAGAAATGCAAAAGGAGATGCTTTGCTTGGCCCAGCTTTGAATATAATCTTTATTGAGATATTTATTAGGTCTGAAAAGATAATTAGCTAGTTAGTTAGACAAGTCTAACAGTTTTCTTTAAGTGTCCACCAAGCATATGACAATCATGGCTGCTTCTCAAAGCTTATAAATTGCCACTGCTTGCAAAGAAAATGATAGATTCCTTCTCTAAACCCTATGGGACTAAAGCTTATTGCAGCTAGAAATTGTGTCTTCCCAAAAAATAAATCTGATAGTGAATGTCATCGTGGATGGGTGGCAAGGATTAGAGTACAAAATTATGCACACAATAAAATGGTATTTAAATACAGAACTAAATAATGCGTTTTTGTAATAATAATTTATCTTTTGGCTTACTAATAGCCTTTTAAAAAGCGAGGGTGTATTATGTGCACGCGTGTGCTTGTGGCCTTATAATGATTTCTTGCCTTTTTTTTTGCTGTGTGGTCTGGAGTGTACATTTTCCTTTGCTTGAGTTTATTGAGTACTGTGTAAACAAATACTCTCTTAAAAAAGTTGTTCCGAGAACTGTTACATTCTCAACTTTGCAACTGAACTTTGTCTTCTTGAGGCTGTAATATTGTTTGTGATGAGAGTCTATGCAGGAACAAAAAATAAACCCGAACCAAAACAACATAACAGCTTAACTGCGGCGACCCCAGTGGAAAGGCACTCCAAGAACAGAGCACCTGTGGGCAGTCTGTGCTAAGACTTCTCTTGGAACATTTAAGTTACTCTGACTCAAAATCTCTCTCTTTTCCACGGAAAATTAATTTGTATAAGCTAAATGATGGTAGACATTTTTTATTTATTTAACAGGACAAATCAGAAAGCATACCAAACAGGGAGAATGTATCAGGGTGCAGGGAGGGACAGATGCTCCCTGGGCACACAGAGGCAGCCACGTGGAAGCAGAGGCAGCCCCTGCCTGGGCTTCAGGCAGGGACCAGGGTGGGCAGGGCAAGGCTGGGACATCAGCCCAGAGGCTGGGTAAGGGAGGGCCGAGAGAGGCTGTTGACCAGCTCTGCTGCAGCATCCCTGGGACAGGAGCTGGTGGCCCTGGGGGCTGACATAGGATCCTGGGCATTGCACAGCCTGTGGAGAGGCACAGCGGCAGGCTGGGCAGTTCTGGTAAGGTCTGTCAGTGACATGAGGGCCCTGAGAGAATAGAAAGTGGACCTTAATTGTATTGTAAATAAAAATAAATACATAATAAAGTTTTTAGCAGGGGGAAAGTCCAAAGAGACATTTTTTTTCAACTACCTTTCTTGTAAATACTGAATTTCAGCAGTGAAACTAAATGAAGTATTTCAAAAGCCAGATAGAATTAATATTCACGTAATTATTTTACTCATTTAGAGAGTCATCCTGACCTTAAATTAGGAGTGCATAAATAGGAACATGTATGAAGAGACCAGACAATAATACAGTAAGCACTGTGTCAAATCTAATTATGTACCTAATTTTTTAATTACAGATTAGTCTTTCTGTACTACGGGTCACAGTTCACAATCAATGGTATACTGTGGTTGTGGAAAATTTCTATGCAAGTGGCAGACATACATCAAATCAGGGGGAAGGCCAACAAGGCTGACATCCAGTTGGGACTCTGTTATTGACCACCCAACCAGGATGAAGAGGTGGATAACATATTCTGCAAGCAGCTGGAGGATGTTTCAGGAACACCAGCCCTTGTTCTTGTAGGTGACTTTAACCTACCAGACATCTGCTGGGAACTCAACACGGCAGAGAAGAGGCAGTCCAGGAGGTTCTTAGAGGGTGTGGAGGACAACTTCTTGTCACAGCTGGTGAGTGAGCCCACCAGCGGAGGGACTACGCTGGACCTGTTGTTTGCAGACAGAGATGGGCTGGTAGGAAATGTGGTGGTTGGAGGCCATCTGGGGCATAGTGATCATGAAATTATAGAGTTCAAAATATTTGGTGAAATGAGGAGGAACATCAATAACATTTTCACACTGGACTTCCGGAGGGCAGACTTTGGCCTATTCAGGAGACTTATTCAGAGAGTTCCTTGGGAAGCAGACCTTGAAAACAAAGGAGTCCAGGAAGGGTGGGTGTTCCTGTTGAGGGCACAGGAACAGACTGTCCCTGTGTACCAAAAGATGAGTTGACGAGGCAAGTGTCCAGCCTGGATGGGCAAGGAGCTTTTGAAGGAACTTAGGAATAAAAAGATGTATCTTCTTGGGAAGGAAGGTCAGGTATCTCAGGAAATGTTTAAGGGGGTTGCTAGGGCACGTAGAAAAAAAATTAGAGAGGCCAAAGCCCAATTAGAACTCAAACTGGCACCTTCTGTGAAGGACAATAAAATATATTTTTATAAATACATTAATGGCAAAAGGAAGGGTAAGGACAACCTCCTTACTCTATTAGATGAGGGAGAGAATTTAGTAACTACAGATGAGGAAAAGGCAGAGGTACTTAACACATTCTTTGCCTCAGTTTTCAACAGAAAGAAAGGTTGTCCTCAGGACAACTGTCCTCCTGGGCTGGTGGATGGTGTCAGGGAGAAGACTGGTCCCCCTGTTATCCAGGAGGAGGCAGTGAGAGAACTGCTGAGCTGCGTGGATGTTCATAAATCTATGGGACCAGATGGGATCCATCCCAGGGTGATAAGGGAGCTGGCAGATGAGCTTGTGAAGCTGCTCTCCATTGTTTACCAACAGTCCTGGCTCACTGGGGAGGTCCCAGATGACTGGAAGCTGGCCAGTGTGACACCCATTCACAAGAAGGGCCAGAAGGAGGATCTGGGAAACTACAGGCCAGTCAGCCTGACCTCGGTACCTGGCAAGGTTACAGAACAGATAATCTTGAGTGCCATCACACATCACCTACAAGATGGCCGGGGGATCAGACCCAGCCAGCATGGGTTTAGGAGGGGTAGGTCGTGTTTGACCAACCTGATCTCCTTTTATGACCAGGTGACCCACCTGGTGGATGCGGGGAAGGCTGTGGATGTTGTCTATCTGGACTTCAGCGAGGCCTTTGACACCGTCTCCCACAGCATACTCCTGGAGAAGCTGACAGCCCATGGCTTGGACAGGTGCACTCTTTGCTGGGTTAAGAACTGGCTGGATGGCTGGGCCCAGAGAGTGGTGAATGGTGCTGCATCCAGTTGGTGGCTGGTCACTGGTGGGGTCCCTCAGGGGTCCGTGCTGGGGCCAGTCATGTTTAATATCTTCACTACTGATCTGGATGTGGGGATTGAGTCCACCATCACTAAATTTGCAGATGACACTAAGCTGGGAGCATGTGTCGATCTGTTGGAAGGTAGGAGGACTCTGGACAAGGCTGGATTGGTGGGCTGAGTCCAACAACATGAATTTTAATAAGTCCAAGTGCTGAGTCCTGCATTTTGGCCACAATAACCCCCTTCAATGCTATAGGCTGGGGGCGGTGTGGCTGGACAGTGCCCAGGCAGAAATGGACCTGGGGGTACTGGTCGACAGCTGACTGAACATGAGCCAGCTGTGTGCCCTGGTGGCCAAGAAGGCCAATGGCGCCCTGGCACTGGTGAGGCCGCACCTTGAGTACTGTGTCCAGTTCTGGGCCCCTCAGTTCAGGAAGGATGTTGAGATGCTTGAATGTGTCCAGAGGAGGGCAACAAGGCTGGTGAATGAGGAAAGACTGAGGGAGCTGGGGTTGATTAGCCTGGAGAAAAGGAGACTCAGATGTGACCTTATCACTCTCTACAACTTCCTGAAACATGGTTGTAGTCAGGTGGGGGTTGGTCTCTTTCTCCAGGCAGCAACTCACAGAACAAGAGGACACAGTCTTAAGCTGCACCAAGGGAAGATTAGGTTAGATGTTAGACAAAAATTCTTCACTGAAAGAGTGATTGCATGCTGGAATTGTCTGCCCCAGGAGGTGGTGGAGTCACCATCCCTGGACATGTTTAAAAAAAGACTGGATGTGGCACTCAGTGCCATGGTTTAGTTGATGAGGAGGTGTTAGGTCATAGGTTGGACTAGCTGATCTTAAAGGTCTTTTCTGACCTAGATCATTCTGTGATTCTGTGATTCTGTGAAATTATACAGTTGTGTCTAGAAACCTTCAGTACATGGTATTCTTTACAAGAGAGCGTTAAAAAAAGCGCTTGTGCAAGTTCTACATTTATAAAACCTTAGTTGCTATACAAAGAAAGAGGTACCTGCTCTCTAGCAATTTACAAGCTTGTCTTAATTCTAACCATACAGTCATGGAATAGCCCAGGATGGGAGTGCCCTCAAAAGGTCTCATGGTCTTCATGGGAAAGGGAGCTTGGAATATAGAGTATCCTGTCCACTCATATTTTGAAAAAAACCTTCCAGTGATGGAGAATTCACCATGTCCCTGGGAAGGTTGTTCCATTGAACAATATATCACTATTAAAAAAAATCTTTTTCCTGTCAAAATGAAGCCTCCCGCAACTTGTATCTGCTGACCCTTGTCTTCTCCATGTGGCTCCATGGGAAGTGAGAGCCTCTGTCCTCTTTGTAGCTGCTTTTAAGTGACCATCTCCAAAACATACAAAACTGATCACCATTCTGTGTCATACCGGGTCACAGAATCACAGAACAAATCACAGAACAAGTGACAGCTGTGCTTAGTGATTACTATCTTGGCATACAAGCATATCTACAATAAAACTGAATTCTGTCCTGATAAATTCCAAGACAGAATTTCTTCTCTATTTGTCAAGGTGAAACAGGTTTTATTTACTGCGTACAAGAGAAAAAATAATTGGTAGTTCAAAATGTCCTCAATCAAGAAAGTGGGTTCCAAAACACTCAAAAGCTGATGACTGAGTTATGCCCTGGACATTTTTAGATTAGTCCTAGGTTATTACAGACCCACCCAGCAAAATAAGACATTTATTTTTTTCATTATTTGAGCCACAGTGTCTTTCATTTCTTTCATTTTAAACTGAGGTAGGTGATTATTTCCTTCTTAGTGGTAGTGGTAAAGTGGTAGTTGATATGACTTGTTGATGGCCGCTTTGCACTGTTTCATCAAAGCTTCACAGAAAACATTAATCTTATATACAGCATCGTGTGCTGAATTCCAGCAGAAAATCTAGACTGAAAAACTTCTAGCTTATTTTCTGGGGTTTAGAAAATATTATTATTTTGGTGAAATGGAATACTAATTTAAAAAAGAAAAATCTCTGAAAGGAAAAGACTTAAGTGTTTGTTTAAGATCAAGCACTTTAGTTAAGTGCTCTGCTGAATTAGGTCATGGAGTTAGAAATGCAGATTAACTTGTGTCTATCATCAAGTGCTGAGAGGCTGTGCAGTAAATTTAATGTTCTCAAATAGATACATGTCTATGCTCAAGTTCTGATTCACTCATTACAGCAACAGACAAATATATAATACACTCAAAGCAATGTGGAATAAATAAGCTATATGCCAGCTACATGCAAAGAAAAATAATACTGGGTATAGAACTGATCTATATACACATGAATAAAATACAAACATCGGGGCTGAAATCTGCTGTTGTAAAATGGTGTGTATCAATGCTTGACAATGTAATTAGAAATTGTAGATGGGGTTTTTGATTGCCCTCTATGCCTTGGCATGACAATCTAGGGTCTGGCTAGAGACAGTCATCCTTTGGGAAAGGAAAATTATTTAACAGGGTTTTTTACATAGTAAATAAGCAAAAGATTATGTAGATAGAGTTGTTAAAATGCTTTGTTCTCATATAAATTCCAAAGATAGATGTCAAAAGCAGGAGAATTTACTGCATTGGTAGCATTGTACATACAATATTAGAAATTATTGCTTAGAAATCACATAGACTAATACAGTTTTATTACTTCTGTGATACATGTTTCACAAGTAGAAAGCAGGTCAGACAGATACATGGAAAATCATTCCATGGAAACTATATTGAATATGGCATCACAGGTTCCTGTGGGATGTCTTCAATAGAGTTAATTTACTTCCATGACAATAAGTTATATTTTAAACTTCAACAATTTCTTACTATTAAAACATGATGTTGTTGAGAGGTATTATTACTGAAGTCTGTTGTATTCCCATCATTTCATGGTAAAACATGATGGAGGAAAAAAAATCTGTAGAATAATCTCAAGATCTGTAATATTTTGAACTAAGAGAGAAAACAGTGAAATTTACGGCATCCAAATTCAGAGAAGAAAATGTTAAACTGTACACCATCCATCATGGTTAAAAAGAAAACTCCAAGATTTGTGTTATACAGATTGTAGTCTCCTTCATACACTTGAAGTTAAGAATTATTAGTGTTCAAACCACCCCTACTCCTATTACCTCTAGCAGCTGCATAAGCAGTTAATATTTGACCAATCTGTTATCATTTCCTGGTCCAAGCAAACATAGCCCAGTGTTTACAGCTTACAGTTTTTAAAGGTTTTTGGCATAAATCATTGTTCTTTCTTCTCAGTTTGCAGATGTCCATGCTGAGTTTTTCATTCTGCAAGGAAAATCTAATTTATGAAATAACTCAGCAAATATATAAAGAGATCATCATGCAAAAAGCCACAAACAACACCCCTGCCCAAAACAACAGACTTTCAGTGGAAGATGTTGATTCTAGCAAAATACTCCATGAATACTGTAAATAATCAACTTTTGCTTTGATAGTCTGAAAAACGACATACCTTTTAATTGCCATATCATAGCATATTCTGATGAATTTATGCAGTCTTCAGTCATCCCACATTTTCAGCTATTCATCTCAGATTCTTTTTTGCCTTCAGACTGAATTTTCACTTCCATTAGCAAGCTACTCTCAGTGTGGAATGTAATCATGATCCAATGACAGGTGTCATCTAAGCAGAACTTGACTTCAGTCGTGTTTTTTATCTGGACTGTAAACATCTTTGAACGTAGAAGAAGAATTTAAAAACTTTTGTTGTTACCTCAAAGCATTATAAAATCATAGAGTTATGAGGGATAGAATAGTTCCTTTGGAAGGGACCTGCAATTACCTAGTCCAACTCTATGACAATTTAAGGGCTGATTATAAGATGAAGCACTATATTAAGGGCATTGTTGAAATGCCTCTTAAACATTAACAGACTTGGGGTATCGAACACCTTTCCAGGAAGCCTATTCCAGTGTTTGATCATCTACTCAGTGAAGAAATTTTTCTTATATCTAGTCTGAACCTCCCCTGACACAGCTTTGAGCCATTTCCACATGTCTTGTCACTGAAAAACAAGAAGAAGAGCTCAGCAATTCCTTCTCCAAAAGCACAAGATAACAGCTTTGAAGGTGCTCAATATCCCCTTTTGGAAATTGAAGCAATCATTAACTTAATCTAATAACTAAAACTGCCTATCCTGCCTTTACAGGTGACCTGGAATGAGGTACAAGGCTTTGCAAGGGGATCTGAAGAACAGTGATCATGATGGTTCATTTAGCGTGGGAGTGTTGTCAAAGTTTAGTCAACCAACTGGCATTAAAACGGCTTCCATGAAGAAAAACAGATGCATTATTGTCACAGAAGACTCCCTGGTAAGAACAGAGGACCCAACACGTAGAGTAGGCCCACTTCTTAACTTCCCTCTTCCTCTGGGGCAGAGGTTAAAGATGTGAAGAGAAAGCTTCCTACCCTGGTGTGGCATTAGTTTTTCAGCAGGCAGTGATAAATTTTGGAACAAGAAGTCCCAAAGAAATCAAAAGAGATTTCAGGGCCTTAAGGTGATTGGTTAAGAGATCAGAAGCACAAGTATGTTCTCCTCTATCCTTCCAGTTGCTGAGAATGATGAGAGAAGAAACAGGAAGAGCTACCAGATTGACACCCGGCTTCAAGACTGGTGTCACCGGCAGAATTTTGGTGGTGTTGATCATGGATTGGTTTACATGACACCAGGCCAGTTGGCAACCAATGGAGGTATGCCTGTCTAAAAGCAGGGAAAAAGGTCTTTTCACAGGAGTTAGCAGGGTTCAATGAAAGAGCTTTAAACTAGGTTTGAAAGAGTAAAGAAATAAACCCCAAGCACACTAGAGACCTGGGGATAGCATGCCAATGTTTGAGGGATGGTGTGCTAGCGAGTTTGGTCTGCTCCCTCAGTGGAGGTGGAGGATGGAGATCCATGCAGCAGTGAAGACACAGGTGTTATTGATACTTAGAAACCACAGAAGAGCATGAGAAGAATCACATAGGAATTATGGCTTCTGACCCCAAAAAGATGGGGGTTGGGATCAATAGTCCAAGTGAATTTATACCAAAGCATGCAGCATGGGCAATAAAGAGAAGATGGAAGCCACTGCGAAGCAAGAAAGCTATGACAGAGCTGCCATCACAGAAATATGGTGCATTATTGGAGTACTGCAGTGGATCGCGCTAAACTCTTCAGAAAGGATAAGCAAGGAGAAAAACATGGTGAGGTAGCCTTACATGTTAGGGCTACCTCACCATGTCTGTTAGGGAGTGTTTCAAATGTCTGGAGCTCAGTGATAGGGTGATGATAGGGTCAAGTGTTCATGCATAAGCATTGGAGAGAAGGCCAACAAGACAGATATCCTGGCAGGAGTAGGTTATGGACCACCCAACTAGGATGAAGAGGCAGATGAAATATTCTATAAGCACCTGGGAAAAGCCTTAAAATCACTGACCCTTGTTCTCATAGGGGACTCAAACATATCAGATACCTGCCGGAAATACAACAGAGCAGAAAGGGAACAGTCCAGGAGGTTTCTGAACTGTGTGAAACATGCCTTGATGTTCCTGACACAGTGGGTGAAGGAGACAGGCAGAGAAGGTACCTGGCTGGACCTGCTGCTTGTGAACAGAGGATTAGTGGGGGATGTGGTGGTCAGAGGTCATCTTGGGCACAGGGACCATGAAAGGAGAGCTTTCTATTCTCAGAGCTGTAAGGAGGGCAGTCAGCTGAACTGCCAGAACTGCTGCCTGGGACTTCCAGGGGGTAGACTTTGGCCTGTTTTCAGGACTGGTTAATAGAGTTCCTTGGAGGTGGTCCCAAGGGGACAAGGAAGTGCAGGAACATTCTTCGAGAAAAAAATCTTAAAGGTACAGGAGCAGGCTGTCCCCACGTGCTGAAAGAAGAGCTGTCTGGGAAGAAGACTGGCCTGGCTGAACAGAGCTTCAGCCGAATTCAAGAGGAAAAGGAAAGTTTATGACCTTTGGAAGACGGGACAGGGAGCTCAGGAGGACTAAAAGTATGTCATGAGGTTATGCAGGGAGAAAATTAGAAGGGCCAAAGACCAACTAGGACTGCCATAAAAGACAAATTTTTTTCTACAAATATGTTCACTACAAAAGGGGGCCAAGAAGTATGTCCATCTGTTATTGGTTGGCAAGGGGGGGTGGTGTAACATAATGACAAGGGATAAGGAAAAGGCTGAGTATTGAATGCCTTTGAAGGCAGAAGGGGATGCAGCTGGTCTCTCCAGAAACAGGTCCAATGGTGGTAAGCCGGAGTCAGGGGTGAAATCAGCAGCCCAGCTGAAGTGCATGTATACCAATGCACGCAGCATGGGTAACAAGCAAGAAGAGCTGGAAGCAATGGTACAACAGCAAAGCTACGATGTAGTCGCCATCATGGAAACGTGGTGGGACGACTCACATAGCTGGAGCACTGGGTAGCTGAGTGGCTACAAGCTCTTCAGAAGAGACAGGAAAGAAGAGGTGGAGGGGTGGCCCTTTATATTAGGGAGGCTTTTGATGCCATGAGTATTGAAACCAATGATGATGAAGTGGAATGCCTATGGGTAAGAATTAATGGGAAGGCCAACAAGGCTGACATCCTGGTGGGAGTCTGCTATCGACCACCCAACCAGGATGAAGAGGTGGATAACATATTCTACAAGCAGCTGGAGGATGTTTCAGGATCACCAGCCCTTGTTCTTGTAGGTGACTTTAACCTACCAGACATCTGCTGGGAACTCAACACGGCAGAGAAGAGGCAGTCCAGGAGGTTCTTAGAGGGTGTGGAGGACAACTTCTTGTCACAGCTGGTGAGTGAGCCCACCAGCGGAGGGACTACGCTGGACCTGTTGTTTGCAGACAGAGATGGGCTGGTAGGAAATGTGGTGGTTGGAGGCCATCTGGGGCATAGTGATCATGAAATTATAGAGTTCAAAATATTTGGTGAAATGAGGGGGAACATCAAAAAAACTTTTACATCGGACTTCCAGAGGGCAGACTTTGGCCTATTCAGGAGACTTATTCAGAGAGTTCCTTGGGAAGCAGACCTTGAAAACAAAGGAGTCCAGGAAGGGTGGGTGTGCTTCAAAACAGAAATCTTGATGGCACAGGAACAGACTGTCCCTGTGTACCGAAAGATGAGTCGATGAGGCAAGTGTCCAGCCTGGATGGGCAAGGAGCTTTTGAAGGAACTTAGGAGTAAAAAGAGGATGTATCATCTATGGAAGGAGGGTCAGGTCTCTCAGGAAGTATTTAAGGAGGTTGCTATGGCATGCCGGAAAAAAATTAGAGAGGCCAAAGCCCAGCTAGAACTTAACTTGGCAACTCTTGTGNAGAGGCCAAAGCCCAGCTAGAACTTAACTTGGCAACTCTTGTGAAGGATAATAAAAAATGTTTATACAAATATATTAATGATAAAAGGAAGAGTTAGAACAACCTCGGTTCTCTACTAGATGCAAGAGGGAACTTAGTAACTACAGAT